>CM076685.1:93822717-94020217 GCA_038501925.1 Xenopus petersii
CTGGGCTTAGGGCAAGGCCAGACCTTGCGTTTTTAAAAAAAACTCAGTCGGGCATAAAAACGCATAAACTGCACTACCACTGAAACAATGAAAAACGCACTATGGCAATTCTCACAGGGCGCTTGCAAATTGAAATCCGCCACGGGCAGAAACGCCAATACGTCATAGACTCTATGGGATCTGTAAGTTTAAAACCACACTTTATTTTGTATTCTTGTATTTTAAATATGGTGTCCAAATTCTCGTAAGATACGTTTTACGGCCGGTGACGTAATTACGTTGCGTATTCATGATCATTCCTTCTCCATTTTGCATGTAAATAGTTTTTCTATTTCTAAATAGCTTTTCATTTCCGGCCAGCGGAATTATTGGGAACGAGAACAATGAGAAGTGCATGTTGGGAAAATAAACCTACATGCTAAAAAACGCATGTTGACGGTCGCGTGTGGTTTAGTTTTTTTTTAAAAACGTCATGTCTGGCCTTGCCCTTAGGAAGGACAGAGCTGATGGCTGCTGCTACCACCACAACATTTTGTATGTCTCAGCTCAAAATGCCTTCTAGCAAGTTCCCTTTTATTTTAGTGATATATATTTTAGGGGCACCCGTTTAGCCCCACCATGCATAGTCGTGAATGCCTTGTTTTGGAGCTGCTATTGCTAGTTATGTACAGTACATGCTAATTCTGACTTTGTATATCAAGCAATAGCAGCTCAGGAGGAATCATCCCACTGCTCCAGCAGAATTCAGTTGGGGACAACAATGTACATTGGGGGACTTTGACTCCAGTGAGCCCAACAGTGGTCGCCAGGACCGCCATCAGAAATCGCAGGGCCCCATATGATACAATTTCCTGGGCTGCGCCCACCGCAAGCCCCACCTACAGGTCCACCCACCCCACAGGTCCGCCCCCCACCACACAGTAAAAAAACAAAATAATATTGGTGGTCAGGGCACCCCTTAAAAAAAGATTTGTGGCCAGGGCCTCCCCATTAAAAAATATTGGTGGCTATGACCGCACATGAGAAAAAAAATTGGTGGCCAGGCCCCCCCCCCACATTATAAGAAAATTGGTGGCCAGGGCCCCCCCACATTATAAGAAAATTGGTGGCCAGGGCCCCTTAAACATCCATGCCTTCCCAAAGTCAGCAGCTCTCAGAAAGATGGGGGACCCAGCCCTGGTGGTCGCCATACACTTTTTGTATAAAATATGGCCGCAAGGCAATAGTGGTATGCTTTTGATTAAAGGATTGTGTCCCGAAACGCGTAAAGCCTATCTTCTTTGCAGTATACTGCAGTAAATCTGCCTTCCCCTTAGCGGAGTGCCGTCTCCTTTTTGGTTTGACTCCAGTGAACCTTCCTCGCCCAAACCTCTTTGAAAGGACTAATTGTATTTTACCCCAATAGCTTATTTTAAAGAAACCCTCAAAAACAAGGTTTTGTTTCTAAACTTTTATTTGTTTTTAATACAACAGTTTAGTAAAAACACTATTTTGATGTTTTGCAGTGTTGTTCCCATGTCAGTAGAGGCATTATCCCATCCAGCCACTGGCACCAGTGAGAAAGCATACATGGCTCTACATAAATGAGGATACATCTGCTCCACGTCATCTAGTGGCTCCCATGTTTCCCCCATAGTACTGGGTAGTGTAACAAGACTATGCAAAAGTAATTGAAAATGCATTCTTTATGTAAAAGTCAACCTTATGTTTCATTCATATTCCCCCTGCATTGCCATGAGTAGCTGGATTAAATAAGATTTACATTACAGAGTATGTCATGATTTGCCTATAGAACAATTCCTTAACACTTTAAGAAGCATATCAGACCTTCACTATAGCCATTATGGATCTAAAGGTGGCCATAGGCGTAATAATTACGATCTTTCTTGGAAAAGATCTTTCCAAGAAAGATCGTTCGTTTCAATACACACGTGTAGAGCTGAATCGTCAGATATACAGATATACAGACAGAAACAATAGAATTCTACCTGACGATTCAGCACTAACAATAGATGATGTTTGGATGCCTTTAAAGGCATCCGATAAAAATTTTCAGACGAGCCGACCGATATCCAAGTCTTCTGCCAATATCGGTCGGCTATTTTCCCACCATACATGCACCGAATATTGTATGAAAATTTGTTTCGTACGATACGGTCACCTTAAGGCTATAAACGTATCAATTGATTTGTTGCCGGATGTGGAGCAAAGCATACATTGTACTATTTGCCTTGCTTTTAATTTATCAACTGTGAAACCTCCCCAAAAAAGACAAAGTTTGAAAAATTGGGCAGAATTGTATATAGATTTGCAGCATAAACGCTTTGTCGGAGGAACAGAGGTCCATAACTCATACTACTGGTTTCATAGCTGGAGATTGTGTGACCACAGAGGTTCCAGTATCCTCACTGTTACTTCTACATCTTACAGTAGTGCATCTATATTATGATGTGTCCATTAAATAAAAGTATAGACTACACATGATATGAAAAGAAATACATATATATTTTGACACTTTCTTGTGTTTTCTGCAACAATTTCATTTCTCCATGTGTACAATCTCCTTGAATATATAATTTCTTTTTTTAAATCGAAATATTGGCGTCTATGAAAATAAATCAAAGCTGAATCAGGACAGCCCTCCATTCAGTTCATGAGGGCAAGCCCAGAACAATCCTCTCTGCATTTATACATTACTACAGTAATAGGGAGCAACGCTATTGGTTTACTTAGTAGCATATTTCACTGACAGAAATATAAAAAGCTTTTGTACCTGGTGTGGGGCAAGAGAGGCATTACAGCCTTAAGCGGGCCACAGACATGCAGATTTTATTCTTTGTGCGACGAATGCTTGTTCAAGTCCGTCTGGCGATCTACAACTAACCATTCAGACTAAATAAGTAGGAAAAATAACAAATCAGATGATGTTCTCGCCATTAATTGACAGAAAGCAATCACACAAACGTTATGTCCAACAAATATTAGTGACAATCAGGCCAATACATGCAGCGATCTTATCGGTAGCGGACATTAATCTTTCAACCTGTCCAATCGACTAAACGACCAATGCCCATGGTATGAAAAACGTCGGGACATGCCACACACGATCCAAAAATCGTACAAATCTTTGTTTCCTACGACTATATCTTTGTATCTATGGCTAGCTTTAGGGTCTGGCCACACGAGCAGATTCGGGAAGATTAGTCCCCCCAGCGACAAATCTCCTCTTCTTCGGGGCACAATTACCCCAAACTACCTTCCCCTTGAGCTCAGCCAGCAATGCACATGCGGCGCCTTTGTTTTCCGAAGTCGCCCGAAGTTTCCTTGTGAGGCAACTTTGGGCACCTTCAGAAAACGAAGCGCTGCCAGACCCTTAGAAGAACTTTATTAAAAGATAACAATACAGCAGCTTCCAGTGATCTATATCAATCCTAAAGAGTCTAAGAAATGTGATGATTCAATGGGTAATAAAAGAAAATAAACCATATAATGGGTTCCGTAGACACAAATACCAAGACAGAAATTTCTCCTCTAAAATTTTCGTAGCAATAATACATACAATGTGCTACCCACTGAAAGACCATATGCCGGCCATACTCCTACCTATACTATTGTTTTTACAATTTTTGGTATGGATATCCGTTCTTTGGGCAGGTTTGAAAACCTTGACATTGCTTGTAACTAGGGATGCACAGAATCCTGGATTCGATTCAGGATTCGTCTTTGTTCAGCAGGATTCAGACAAATCCTTCTGCCCGGGCCGAACCGAATTTGCAAATGCAAATAAGGGGCGGAGATGGAAATTGTGTGACTTTTTGTCACAAACAATGAAGTAAAAAAGGTTTCCCCCTTACCACCCCTAATTTGCATATGCAAATTAGAATTCAGTACGGTATTCTGCCAAATCTTTCGCAAAGGATTCAGGGGTTTGGCTGAATCCAAAATATAGGATTTAGTGCATCCCTACTTGTAAACAATCCAACATACCACATACATCTCTGCAGGAGAAAAAAAAAATCAGCTATTACTAGTGTGCAGCTCTATATAGGTTAACAAATTTACTGCTGAAGAAAGAAGAGGTATGCAAAGATTCACTGGCACACAAGACATGCATTTGCAGTAGTTTAATAATGCAGTAGTAGTATTAAATTACTACAATAGTTTATATAAACAAGCTGCTGTGTAGCCATTCAAATCTGAAAATGGAGAAAAGGCACAGGATACAGAGCAGATAACAGATAAGCACCGTAGTATACAATGGGGTTCTTCAGAACTTATCTATTATTGGTATCCATTGTGTATCCTGTGCTTGAATAGATGTCTGCATGGCTACACAGAAGCTTGTTTATATAAACTATAATTGTGTTTCTGCAGCAAACACATCAGTTTTACCAGTGCAGGGCAACACTACATTATAGCCACTTTTAAGACCCTTTTCGTTTTTGATGTTACTGTTCCTTTAACAAAGCAGCCACTGTCCAGTGTGTCACAGAATGCCCCAGTTTACTCATTAGGGTAGAGGCACACGATGCTATTTGGGGGAGATAAGTCGCCCAGAGACAAATTGCCTGTTCTTCAGGCAACTAATCTCCCAGCAATGCCTTCCCGCCGGCTAGAATTCAAATCGCAGCTGAGATGGTACTCGGAGTGGTTTGTCTTCCGAAGTCGCCCGAAGTGCTCAGAGTGCGATCCCGACGGTGATTTCGATTCAGCCAACCGGAAGGCTTTTTGGGGAGATTGGTCGCCCGAAGAAGAGGCGACTTGCCACCGGGCAAATAACTCTCCCTGAAACTCAGCGTTTGCCCTTACCTTTAAAGTACAAGAGCATTTGAAAAGACATTTGAATGGGATATCTTCACCTTTAAAATACTTCAAGTAGCAGATATATATATAATTTTCACAAACTTCATGGGGAAAAAGAATCGCCAATCCTTGAATTGAAGGATCTGAAACATATGGTGCATAGATTTCAACATATATTTAAAAAAAGGACTATAGGAAATTGTATTTCTGCAGATAATCCATGTTTTAATATCATTTCAAAAGTTTAGATTGAGGTTATTGAGGAAAGCCAGATTTATTATTTAATGATCAGGTTTGGGTTGAAAGGTGTAAAAAAAAAAACAAAATCATGTGAATTTATGTTTTTTATCATGTGAAACCCAAAAATTAACCGTTAAATACATTGATTGAGCACCACTCTGTTTTCAGGCTTATCTAAAATTTGGGGCTTTGTGGCTATCTGAAACTGGCATGAGTCTACTCAGTCACAAAATGAAACTACCATGTTTGACTTGGAAAGTACTCCATGTACTTCTTGAATTAAACATCAGGCCACCGTTAAAATTGACTTCAATGTGCCTTCGACGTATGTGCTAAAAGCAACTGGATATAAAGCACCATCAATACAAAGCAGAAGTGATTTTTTAAATGGTATTTCAGCAGATTATGGTGGAATTCTGAATACTACAAAGAGGTGTAAAAGGTTAATCCGTGGAGGAAAAAAAACACTTGTTTATGGAGGAAGAAACCTCACACTGTTATGTTAAATTGACCACGGCCAAAAATAGAGGAACAGCTCAGCATTTGAGATATGCAAGGAAGTGAATAGCTGCAGGGCCCACTATGTCTGCATTCACTATGGGGTAGATTCCCTAAAGGGCGAAATGGTTAATGCTAGCGTCAATTCGCTAGTGTTACCGCCTACAGGGACTTTGCTGATTTCCTAACGGGCACAGGCGTCACTTCACTAGCGAAGGAGATAAGACGCTAGTGTTGCTTCTCACTATAATGCCAGGCGAATTTTCGCTTTGGCGAATGGACGTAACTCCACAAATTCACTAAGATGAGGATTTTACTGAATGTTACCTCATTGGCCAGACTTGCCTTCGCCAGCTCAGAAGTGCACAGGACTTCCTCAATTTTTAGTGCAAAATTTTTCTAAGTCACAAAAAACGCTGGAGTCTTTTCTTTTTTTCGGAGTGATATCCTGCAAAGGTCCTTAAATTTTTTTTTGGGTTACTGAGTTCCCCCCCTCCATTTTCTAACATATGGAACATAAACTATATAGTGGGCTCATGTGTAAGGCATTATAACAACTCTTTTATTTATTAAGGTTCCCTGGACTTGTGTAATGTAATGTATTTGCTGCAACATATACATCCATCCATCATTTCGCACCGTATACAAATTAGGCAACGCTAGCACATCTTTGCTTTGGTTGCTGAAGTAATGCTAGCAAAAATTCACCAACGTTCAGCACCCTGGATGTAACTTCGCACTTTAGTGAATTAGTGTTGTCCTAGTGAATTTATGCCTGACGAAGTGTTGTGATGGCTGCGATCTTAGAAAAATGGGGACTTTTGCACCAAAAATTTGAGGAAGTCCTATACACTCCATTGCACTTCGCCTGGTCTGAGCTGGCGAAGGCGGCAACGTTCAGCTAAATATATATATACATGAGAAACCACCTAATTCAAGGTGTTCCTTCTAAATGCTTTATCTTGAGGCACACAATACCTCAGGGTGCTTGATCTGAAAGGGAAAAATAGCGCTATGCTTGTAATGATTTACATTTTTGGTACTTCAAAATGATGGGGACATTATTGTATTTCAACTGAACACTTCCTAAATTCTAGTAGACGAGAATCTGACATTTTTTTTTACAGAGTAAATTTTTTATAAATTTATTGAGCAATTTCAAGAGTTGTGAAACATTCAACATTTTGACTGCAACACAAAATAGCATTTCCTTTTTAAATTTTTAATAAATCTGCCCCAGTTGTGTTCAGAATAATAGCAATGTGCTTTAAAAAAGTGAATAAAGGTCAAAAGAAATAGCTTTTATTTCCATACATGCATGCATGGGGAACACTGCACGTTCTATTCCAAATGCCAAACATGATACATTTGTGTTATTCCTTTACAGAAAGTGAAGAAAAATGATTAGGCTGTTCCAAAAAAAATAGCAGTGTCGGCATTCTTCTTTACAAGCTGAAACATTCACTGTATGAACTGAAAAATGTTTCAAGATTTTGCTTTCCTTTGAATCACTGAACTAATATTTAGTTGTATCAGTGTTTCTGAGAGCTGTGCACATCTGTGTTACATTGAGTCCACCAACTTCTGGCACCTGTTACATTACACAATTCTTCTGCATTTCTTGGTTTTGCCTCAGAAATAGCATTTTTGATGTCACCCCACAAGTTTTATAGTCTAGTTCAAGTTTAAGGTCCGGGGATTGGTCTGGCTACACCATAACGTCAATCTTGTTGGTCTTTTACCCATGAGCAACATTCAAATGTAAAAAGAGTTGGGGAGCAACACAAGCATGAAAAAGTCCCTTGGGGTGCCAAATAAGGGCTGTGATTGGCTATCTGGTAGCCCCTATGTGAACTGGCAGCCTACAAGAGGCTCTACTTGGCAATATATTTAGTTTTTATGCAATTAAAACTTGCTTCCAAGCCGAGAATTCAAAAAGAAGCACCTGCTTTGAGGATACTGAGAGCAAAATTCAAGGAGTTGGAGAGCAACATGTTGCTCACGAGCTACTGGTTGGGGATCACTGGTCTAGAATAAGATGTTTACTGGTGTGTTTGGGGTCGTTGTCTTGTTGAAACACCAATTTTAAGGGCATTTCCTCTTCGGCATAAGGCAACTTGATCTCTTCAAGTATTTTGATGTATTGAAACTGATTCATGATCCCTGGTATGTGATAAATAGGCCCAACACCAAAGTATGATAAACATTCCCATATCATGATGCTGGTCACCATGCTTTACTGTCTTCTCACTGTACTGTGGCATGAATTCAGTGTTTGGGGGTTGTATGGCAAAATGTCTGAGCCCCTGGACCCAAAAAACTCCACACTGCTATTATTTGGAACAAGCCTCAATTAATAATTAAATGACACAGAATCAGCAGCATGCATGTCATGACTGTTGGGCCTGCTGGTTTTCTATTACTCTACTACACCTACTAATAAATTATTTGCCATGTAGAAATATAATTTCTACCAAAACCAGTGATTGATCAGGTAAGTCATGTTGGATTGGTATTATTCTGAACACAACTGTATATTCAACAGCTATCCGGCCACTTCTTAAATCCAAGTCATTAAGATTTACCAGAATTTTAAAAATGTTAACCGTTTCTATGTTTAAATCTTTCAGTTTTCTTTACACAAATAGACGCTTGAGTTGCTAAACTTTAAAAAAAAAAAAAAACTTTCATTTTCCTGTTGCAATTTACAAATATTAGTAAAAGGCTAAAATAAGCTAAGTGAAATGACAAACTTTCAAATAGCACAACTATCTTGCAGCAGTAAAAATGTTTGCAGAATCCGCTACATCTCCAAAACAAGAAGGAAAAATAAAATTAAATGTATTCGTGAGACAGTATTGTTAAGTATCCACTAAACTTTGAGTATATGTTTATTAATATCACAGTACCCCTATAAATGAAATGCGGGGACACACCAGAACAGGATCTTTCATACCCCTTTCAGTTACGGTAACAAAATGTCATGCGTCAAAAACACTTCCCATACAGGTTTCGATGGATTTCAAAATTTGCAGATGGTCTTTCATTTTGGATTTCTAAATTAACATTTGCATAACAGCTGTCTGGCTTGCAATTTCAACCTCAATCTGGTTATTAAGGTTACCAACCTGAGCATCTTGGCAGTGGCTGACAAAGACAAACTGGATGATGTATTGGAGAGAACATGACTAGATATATTAGCAACATAATAATACTAATACATTAATGTTCTGTTGGCCAGGTTTTTAGACTCTAGAACACAGAACCATAAGAGCTCTAGCATACCAGAACAGTAAGACTTCAAAAGTCACAAAAACACAAGACAAAGACCAGTTTAGTGATCTGGTTAAGTGCTACTGGAAAAAAATCTACTCAGTACTTAACCTTTATCTAATATTTGTATGAGCAAAGTTTACTACTATTAGGCAGGAGACCAATATGCAATATAATATAGGTAGCATTTTATGGGTTGTTACTAAGAACCAGAAAGAGTAAAGGGCTAGTTGGTATTAAAACAGTTTCTTTGGAATTCTGAGTGATAAGGGAACATGCTAAAAAAAAAAAAAAAAAAAAAAAAACACTTTCAGTTAAAAAAAAAAAAAAAAAAAAAAAAAGGTTAACACATCACACACACACATACAAAGGACAAACGAAGTAGAATACAGTATTTTTCAGTACTACATCCCTTTGCCTCTGAAAAACCTGTGTGTATATTGCCCATAAGGCAAGGGCTGTAAGCACCATAGGGAATTTATATTTTTGCAATGCCATGTATTAATTCTGCACTTTGTGGATTTAGTAAAATGTAGCAGAGGAAGCTACTGTTAACACTCAATGCTGCTAATGTGGCTCTGATTCATACAGACTAATGTAAAGGGCCTCTATACCTTCAGTTTTAATTGCAGACTAGTTTTTTTAATTGAAATATCAAAAGAATTCCCACTACTGTGTGTATGCACTTTGGCAAAAATAATATAAATGCAAGTTATACACTAAATGGCAGTGTGTTGAGAGTTCCCTTAAATGAGAAGGATCTAGGGGTCTTTGTAGATAACACGTTGTCTAATTCTGGGCAGTGTCATTCTGTGGCTACTAAAGCAAATAAAGTTCTGTCTTGCATAAAAAAGGTCATTAACTCAAGGGATGAAAACATAATTATGCCTCTTTATAGGTCCCTGGTAAGGCCTCATCTGGAGTATGCAGTGCAGTTTTGGACTCCAGTCCTTAAGAGGGATATAAATGAGCTGGAGAGAGTGCAGAGACTAAGTGCAACTAAACTGGTTAGAGGGATGGAAGACTTAAATTATGAGGGTAGACTGTCAAGGGAGTTGTTTTCTCTGGAAAAAAAGACTCTTGCGAGGGGACATGATTACACTTTACAAGTACATTAGAGGACATTATAGACAAATAGCAGGGGACCTGATTCGGTTAATGCCTTTAAGAATGGCTTGGATGATTTTTTAGACAGACAGAATATCAAAGGCTATTGTGATACTTAACTCTATAGTAAGTATAAGTATGGGTATATAATAATAATAATTTGTGTGGAAGTAGGGAGGGGTGTGTGTATGGATGCTGGGTTTTCATTTGGAGGGGTTGGACTTGATGGATTTTGTCTTTTTTCAACCCGATTTAACTATGTAACTATCTGAATGACGTGGAGAGGTTTATGCCTCTGCCGGCAGTTTCAGAATTCTGTAAACTTCCATTGTTTACTTGCTGCCTAGCCACAGCCATGTTGCCTGCCTTATCAGTCCTCTTTCAAAGTGCCAATGTGGCATGACTGCTGTCTCCTGGAGGCATGGCCAGTTGAAAACAAGTGAAAATTGTTTTCCATGGCCATAAGCATACCAAGAAAACCTTTCCAAGTTAGCAAACAGATAACACACATCAATATCAGCTAAGGTATAGCACTGTACTAAGCAAAATTCTGCAACAAATGAGATCTATAGTGACCCTTTAAATGAGAATGATTTAATGGTCATTCTATTTTACAGTGTATTTTAGTGAAGATATTTAAATTTTTTAAAATGCCTGGAGGTCAAGTAAGAGCAAGCAAAACAGATGTTAGATAGAGGAAGATAAATAAAGGAATAAGCATGGATACTCATATACGGTACTAACCCTGTAGTAGGTATTTAGCAACCATCTGAAATAAAAAGGACGTGATCTCATAGTGTCTGTACAGTTGCGAAGATAATTAATAATACAAAAGATGACACAGAAGTGATCAAATGGTAATAGATACATCTGAAACAGCTTAAAAAAACAATGTGTAATGGTTAAAAAAAAAAGGGGGGGTCATGAAAAATCAAACAAAGCAAAGGGTTCGTGAAAAAAAGAGTAATATAAAAAGTTTATGGCCCTTCAATATTTGCTTGTAATACTGTTTAAAGTGGTACGTGACCAGTGTATTTTTGGGGAGCCTCGGTTTAGGCCAATATAAAGACCAGTTTAGCTTATTATGAATAAAATCATACACACATCAAACATTGTGGGGCAGTTCCTTTTCTTGCGGTTTAGCAAAATTGTCAGGTTAAATATGTTAAATGAGCTCTGACCTTAAACAGAATGCATAATTGCAGACATCTGAACCATACAATATGACGTTCTTTGATGGATACCTTGTCTTAGAATTTTAGTATTGTAACATAACATTCAATAAAAACAATCATCCAAAAAGAAGAAAAAAAAAATCTGAAAGACATTCTTCTGTTGATCCAGACAGGTGTAAACAATAGGAATTCCCTTTACTCCTGAATCTGGTGAACAGCTCTCATGTGCCGCTTTACTCTCCGCTTTTCCTGAAAACTTTTGCCGCACAGAGGGCAGGTATGTGGGCGCTCTCCTGTGTGCACTCGCTTGTGTTTAGAGAAGTTTGAAGAGTTGTTGAATCTCTTATAGCAAATATCACACTGGAAAGGCTTCTCACCAGTATGAATTCGCTGATGACTGGAAAGGGCAGAGGACTGTGTGAAACCTTTGCCACAAACCTGGCAAACAAATGGCCTTTCACCTGTATGGACACGCAGGTGTTCCTTTAAGTCTGTTGCCCTTTTAAAACGCTTTGAACATACAAAGCAGATGTACGGTTTGGACTCCATCTCGAGAAACAGAAGATCATTGTCATCATCCTGATCAATTGTGTCATCTATATTTTGATTCCAACATTCCATGGTCCTTTCGATCAACAGGTTTTCAGATTCCCCCAAGTCTGATGTACTACTAACATCACTAATTACTTCACTTTGTTGCTGTTCTTCCATTCCTGGGCTCTGCTTCTCAGGTTGACATACTTGAAGGTCTTTAGAAAGGTCAGATGTTGACCCGTTTCCAGATTCCTTGAGATCCTTATCCTGAGACTGGAGAGACGTTTGCTCCCCAACAACCTGTGGATTTAAGTCCATTTTATGGTAAGTACTGTGTTTTATATAGTTATCCCAATATGGGGTGGTAATTTTGTATCCAGGCCCTACTGACCTTGGCAATTTTGGCAAGATCAGGTTGTCAAAATTAACTTTAGGAACAACATCTTTGGTTTCGAATTCGGCACCTAAGTCCTCTTTATCATCAGTATCATCAATGGCTATTACCTCGTCACTGTGAAAAATAACCGTTTTCTCAGTTTCTTTAGCTTCAGAAATGTTGTCATCCCTGTGATTTGTAAGATCTGTCACTCCAGTACACGGAGAGGATAGCCCATCCAGATCGTCGATCACGGCACCATTTTCCTGAGAGGTATTTTTTTCTAAAGCGAGTTTGCAGTCTTCATTCAGGTTCAGTGTTCTGGTATGGTTTACACTTGTTTCTTTACCATATGAGATAGCATTTATATCCTTGGAATATCCAATACCATTCTTACTCCTCAAAGGCTGCTTATAATGAGAGAATCTAGTATCTCTGGAGACATTTGCCAACATATCTTGCACAGAATGTGTACGCTGGTGTTTTTTAAAGTTGGAAGAATTGTTAAAGGTCTTGCCACAGATATCACAGTGAAATGGCCTCTCTCCTGTATGAATACGCATGTGTCCAGTTAACACAGAAGACTGAGTAAAACTTTTCTGGCATAGCCTACATCGATATGGCCGCTCTCCAGTGTGGACACGCTCATGGTCCTTTAAATCTGAAGAGCGTTTAAAGGATTTCTCACAATAAGAACACTGATGTGGTTTTTCTGAAATGATTTGGCTTGCTGCTTGGGTTTGCCTGCCCAATTGCTGTGCTTGGCTATGAAGACGTCGATGTTTTACAAAATTTGAGGCGTCTCTAAAGAGTCTCCCACACACCTCACACTTGTAGGGGTTTTCCATGGAGTGAGTGCGCTTATGAGTTAATAAAGAGGAAGACTGAGTAAAAGCTTTGGCACACAATTCACACTTGTAGGGGCGTTCACCTGTGTGTACATTGTAATGGTCCTTTAAGTTGGAGGTGCTTTGGAACTGCCGTCCACAGAGTTGGCATTCAAAGCAGTTAGTGGCTCTATGAATTTGATCGTGAAACATAAACTCTGATACATACTGAAATGTCTCAAAACAGAGGCCACACTTAAGTTCCTTTCCAGGGGCAGGGGATTCAGGATAATATTTTACTTCTCCAAATTCCTCCTTAACTTTTAGTGTTGGGATATCAGGCACATCAAGTTTTTGCAAGTTTCCGAGCTTCATGGCCATGCCATCATGAAGATTCTGCACAGAGGTGCTTAATGCCAAAGGGCAATTTGGACTAGAGGGTAAAGGCTCTGGGGATTCCATAGTGTCTGTGAGGCATGTCTTAAATGTATCATCTTTTTCATCAACTTCTGAAGTATTAAACATTATAAAGGTCATGTAGGGGGTTGTTTGTCCCACTGCACTTAGAAAAACGTATAACTGCCTTTTTTTTTTTTTTTTTTTTTTTTTTTTTAATGCATGGAGTTCTGTAAAGAGAAAAAAAACAAAATATATCAGTAGGATAGCCCAGTAGGATTGTTTTGCCATAAACAAGGATATATCTCAGTTTGGATCAAGTACACGGCACTATTTTATAATTACAGAAAAAAAGGAAATCATTTTCAAAAATGTGGATTATTTGGATAAAATGGGAGTCTAAGGGAGATGGCCTTTCCGTAATTTGGAGCTTTCTGGTTAATGGGTTTTTTAGATAATGTATCCCATACCTGCACTAACAAGTAAACACAATAAATGAATGAACCAGGACTTTATGCAATGCCCCATCATCCAGACATGTGGCATTTAACACCTCCTGCAACTGTCCAGGCCTGCACTTTTATTACCGGTAGGTGGTTAATGACTTTCGAATCAATGGAACTGGGATATTCACATTATTAGGCCAAGAATTACAATATACAGCTAATCATCCAGAGAAAACACGAAAGTGATATCCTTGGCAGCTGGTTTAACCCATTTATACGGGGTCTTAGAAAATGGAAATAACTTTCAGAATTATAGTCTGTAATAATATGTACAGATTTCAAATGATGTTCATATTTTTCGGCTTATGTAGTTTTTTGCCTTCTATTTAACTTGTGATTAATTTGTAGGGTTAAGAGATATATGAATAATAATAACGTAGCTTCACAGATAATTTATTTTCATTTATGTTGATAGGGTTCAAGCAAACAGTTTACCAAGCTTACCAATATTATGATCATAACTTTGTAACTAAAAGCCTGTTCTAGAAAATACCTACACTTGCATAGATGAAAATTACAATTTAACAATGACAACATTTGTCTCCTCAGAGAGCAATACAGTAGAACCCCGCTTTTTAGGTTTCTCACGGGACCAAGTAAAACTAATTCAGGAAAAATGTAGAATCCGGGAAGAAACAAATGGACTGTATGGGCACTGAACGGCAATTTGGTGAATAATCCAGGAAACATAAATTCACGGAACTTGAAACCAGGTTTCTACTGTAGTTTTTTTTTCTGTCTGCAAGGGCCAGTGACTCCAACAAGGAGACAGAAAGAAGTAGAAGGTGGCAAACAACTGGCAAAAATGTAATAATGCAGACAAAAGGAGTTGCTAATAACAGGCCATTCTTTAACATTCTAAAAGTGAACTACCCTGGAAAGCAGAGACACATGGGAAAGGATGCTTTGTGGTTGTCAAAAGCCCTAAGCTACCTGGCTAGACAGTTCCCTCTCATATAGGTAAAAGAAAGGAATATTAAAGGCATACATATAATTATGGGTTCCAGGATCCCCTAGCTTGCAGTTTGCAGAAAATAGCTAGTGTTTTTATAATTGGAACTGAAAATGCTACTTTATCATATGTCCAGCTTCTCTAAAATTGTTATATTCACCCTACAGGAAAGCAATTCCAGCTGATAAATAGGTTGCCCATTTTAACCTCATTCTACAGCCAATTAAACTTCCCCCTCTCTATTCAGCAAGATTGCTTGGAAGTTTTCTTTGTCTGGCGCCCATTTTATCTCTGTTCCTGATAGCAATGGTATGTAGAGGACCAGAGGCAAGTTTTCAAAAGCATGAGCTACACACATGCCAGGGTTTATAAATAAAGAACCATGAATATCTTCCCACTGGTTACAGGAAAATGGGATTGTGTGACCCAGTTATTTAAGTGTCTGAACCAAGGAAGAAGCATGTGTCTGCATAAGATAGTGAATAAATCTAAGTGTGCCACTAGCACAGGGAAGCAAGAAGAGAACTGGGCAACAAAAGACTAAACGGATATAAAAACAATTTTACACTTGGGCAAAAAGCAAATTTACATTGTAAAATGTAAACCCAGAGTTAAAGGACAAGTAAACCAAAATATAGATTCTTTTCATAGTAATGAACATTTTATTAGGGATGCACCAAATCCACTATTTTGGTTTCGGCCAAACCCCCCAATCCCTTGCGAAAGATTTGGCCGAGTACTGAACCAAATTTTAGGGGTAGGAAGGGGAAAACATTTTTTACTTGTTTTGTTTTGTGACAAAAAGTCATGCGATTTCCCTCCCCGTCCCAAATTTGGATTTGGTTTGGCCGGGCAGAAGTATTCAGCCAAATCCTGTTGAAAAAGGCTGAATCCTAGATGAATCCCAAACCAAATCCTGGATTCAATGCATCCCTACATTTTGTATTAAAAAAAAAAAAAAAAAAGTAAATATATATATATATATATACATACACACACACACACACACACACACACCGTAGAAACCCCATTTTACATCCCCTGAGTTAAAGTTTTCCCTCATTTTACAATGTTGTTTTGTGGTCCCACCTATGAGGTCCTCTGCACTCAACCCTATATCAATATACAGGCGTGAATAACAAGTCCCATGCCGGTACGAGTCGAACAGGGTTTTGAGAGTGGCTGGCGAGTGCTCCCTATATTTTCTAAAGACATTTACAAAAAGAGTCCGACCTGCACTGCTGTACTGTTTAGAGCCACAGAGAAGGACCCTGTATGCGAAGACCAGACCAGACAGTTCTGGCTAAATGGAAAGATTAGCTGCTGCACTGATTTATATGCAATAAATTACACAATGCATTAAGAGCTGGAATTTGAGGTAAAAATATTTTGGCTGAGCTTTCTACAATGTCAGCCACAGGGTCTATTATGTGGACACAAGAAAGTGTTCACAGCTTAGAAAGAACTTTGCTTGTTTGGGGAAACCCCAAGTATACATCAATGGCCTTTCTTCAACTCACAGGCCTGGGTCTCCCTTAATGTCATCTTCTAAAACCACTTCCCCGAATCTTCCTCAGTCTCTCTGCCCCAAACCACAATCCTTAAAGTCTTCCCAAGTTCCCCTCAGTGCCCGGTTCGTAAGAAAATTTGGTGGGCATAGTGCCCCATCACAACTCACAGGCCTAAGTCTCCTTCAGTGCCCCCTCTCTAACTCACAGGCCCAGAGTTTACAAGTGTCCCCTCCCCCACTCACACACCAAATCTCCCTCACTGCCCCCTTCCTAAAACACACTTTGTCTCCCTTAGTGCCCCCTCCTCAACTCGAAAGGACAGAGTCATAACCCCTCCCAATCTCACAGACCTAAGTCTCTCTCAATGCACCTGCCTCAATGCACAGGCTTGAGTCACCCTCACTGCCCCCTCCCCAACTCACAGGCCATGACCCTTCCTCACAGTCCCTCCCAGGGTTGCTAGGTTGGTGGGATTCCAGCCAAATTGGGCTACTAATTTAAAGCCCATGTGAGTTTTGCAAGCATAGACTAGCTAAGGTACGGTTTTGGGTTACTTTTGGGGCTTTTGGTTTGTACTTTGGAACCCGGCCAAAGTTTTTGTTGTCCTGATGTGCCAAGCCTCTGTCTCCCAGTGCATGTTGGGTAATGTAGTTTTTGCTAACTGTCAAGTTTAATGTAAGACTACAATACCCAGCATGCAATGGGTCCTGACTTGTGTAGTTACCAGGTTTTAGGCTCTGTACCCCAGTCTCTTAAGTATTGTTTTCTGGTGACTTAATTTGACAATTTTGGATCAAAAATCTACTGGCCACCAAAATGTCTAGAGGTTGAGCTGTTTTACCTATCTTTATTGAAACTGTATATTATTAAGCCTCTACACCTCCTGGACCCCATTTGTAGTTATGCCCCTGGTGACGGGTGAATTTGTCCCATTTTGCTTCACGGAAAAATTTGCAAATCAGTGAAAGTTTGAAAAAGGCGTGTTTTCACATCTATTCATTTACTTTTTTAGACTTTTTTCACTGCACACATTATGCTATTTTTGAGCTACTTTTAGGGTTGCCACCTTTTCTGGGAAAAAATCCCGGCCTTCCTATATTCTTGCCATTTTCCCTATTAATAACATTGGCATCAAGCATCATTTTTACC
This sequence comes from Xenopus petersii, assembly GCA_038501925.1. Taxonomy (NCBI): domain Eukaryota; kingdom Metazoa; phylum Chordata; class Amphibia; order Anura; family Pipidae; genus Xenopus; species Xenopus petersii. The sequence continues at coordinate 93,840,065 of CM076685.1, forward strand.
GGCAAGGTGGCAATCCTAGCTGCTTTTAAAGTGCCTGTTGGCTAGTTTTGGGCTGGTTTTGAAAACTAGACCTGGCAACCCTGGTCCCTCCCTAAAACTCACAGGGTCCGAGTCAACCTGAGCGAGCCCTCCATGTGACAGTGGCCCCTGTCTAAATCCAGAAGTGCCTCAGAGCCACCCCACAAGTCTTCAGCTAGTGAGGAGTCTGAGGACACTGAATGTAAGTGGCACAGTCACAGGTTGCAGCTGGCTTATAATTAAGGCCCCACACATGTAGGAACCTCCTCCCGCACTTATAAGACCCCCGATTTCCATCCCGCCATGTCAGAGGCACACTGTACTACTGCCATTCCTCGCGTGACCCGTTACTTCCACGCACAGCCTCCCCTTCCCATGAACCCTAGCGGTACTGTTCTGGCCTCCAGTCCCACATCCTTACTCCTACTGTCACCCCAGTCACAAGGCTTTGTGCCTTTGTCAGCCCAGCTGGGAGAGACCCTCTCCTGTCCCTTTGTCCGGCCTTACCGGCTCCCCTTTCGCGGCTGTCAGCTCTCACCTTCCCGAGCAGCAGGAAACCGCGCCGCTGGGGTCTTCGCTCCGGGCCCGGCAGCTCCTGCAAACTTTCAGCCAACTGAAGAAAGGCTCGCCAGCCCCAGCTCAGCCATCTTAGCCTGTGCCCATCCCCCATACACACAGCCTCATTCCAGCCGCTTCGCCATGCCTTTAATTTTACGGCCTTAAAGCAGAAGGGAAGAGGCTTTGTTGTCCGCAGACAGGAACGCCCCCAATCTCTGGATACGAGAGCCGGGCTCCAAACTTCTCGCGGGAAAGCTGCTGCAATAGCGGTTCTGCTCCAGGCCCTTCCTATTACTTATCCCTTCGGCTTGGGGCCCTGGGCTCCTCGTCTCTAACGTTAGTCCTGCCGCCCATGTCCCCTAGTGAGGCCTAGTCACACAGACAGTCACACACACTGGTGCTAGTGAACTAAAACGCTGTCCCTTCAGCTCAATTAGAAGAAGGAGCGTTCCAACTCGCCAGGGTTGCCAGGTCTTATTTTCAAAACCAGCTACAGAACCAGCCCAAAACTAGCCAAGAGACACTTCAAAAAGTAGCCCAAAATAGCACAATATGTGCAGTGAAAAACAGTCTAAAAATACATGGATATATATGTGCAAAAACTAGAGATGCACCGAATCCCCTATTTTGGATTCGGCTGAACCCCCAAATCCTTCTCGAATACCAATCCGAGTCCTAATTTGCGGGTGAGAGGGCGGGAAACCTTTTTTACTTCCTTGTTCTGTGACAAAAAGTCAGGCGGTTTCCCTCCCCGCCACTAATTTGCATATGCAAATTAGGATTCGGTTCAGCCGGACAGAAGAATTCGGCTAAAAAAAAAAAAAAAAGACAGAATCCTGGATTCGGTCCATCCCTAGTAGGGTTGCCACTTTTTAAAATAATCTTCACCGGCAGGTGGAGGGGGCGGGGTTAAAAGGGTGGGGCCGTGATGCTAAAGGGGGCGGGTTGTGATGCTAAAGGGGGCGGGCCATGTCATCAAAGGGGGTGGAGCATTTAACAAGTAGCCCAGGAAAAAGGTGAGTTTGGAGCAGGCTGGGGGCAGGCCACGGGCTTTTTTTTAGGTAGCTGCCGGTAAATTTGTAATACCAGCCCCGGCCGGTGTTTTCCCCGGCAAGATCGGTAAAATACCAGCCGGGTGGCAACACTAATCCCTAGTAAAAACGCCTTTTTTACATTTTCATGGTTTGGCAAATATTTCCATGAAGCAAAATGGGACAGAGTCACCTGTCACCAGGGGCGTTATTACAGAGGAGGGCCCATGAGGCCCTAATACACATACTCTTTCAATAAATATTTGTAAAACAGGTCAACCTCTAGACCAGGGGTCAGCAACCTTTACTATCAAAAGAGCCATTTTGCCCCCCTTCCACTAAAGAAAAATAGTCTGGAGCCGCAAAACATAAAACAGATTATATACTTTTAAAAGTTTTAACCTTTTTTTAATTTTAACTGTTACAACAACAGAATACAACAAACAGAAGTGCAGTGTGTATGTGTAGGCCTATTTTGAAATAAATTAAACACTGAATAGCCCTATTAAATGCTAATGTTCTCATCTGTTTAATGTAAATTCTGTTTCTGAAGTTCAATGCTGATCTTCCCTCTATTGTCTTGAGTTTGTGACCATGGTAAGGACCATGATGAATCATCTTGCTGCGACTCTGTCTTGCCTGTCACTCCTGGGACATCTATACAGCCCTGCGAGGGCTGTATAGCCAACCTGAGCTGCAAGACCGAGCCGCAGCAAGCAGGATGAAGAGCCGCATGAGGCTCCGGAGCCTCAGGTTGCCTACCCCTGCTCTAGACATTTCGGTGGCCGGCAAAATTGTCTGAAATTGAGGAAAGTCACTAGAAAACATGAGAATGCTTAAGAGTGATGAGAGACTCTGGTACAGAGCCCAAACGCTAGTAACTCCGGACTTCTACACAAGTCAGACTGGGTATTGCATGCTGGGTATTGTAGTCTTACATTAAACTTGGCAGTTGGCAATTTGTTAAACAAAAACTACATTACTACATTACCTAACATGCATTGGGAGACGGAGGCTCTGCCCATTAGGGCGAGAAAAAACTTTGGCTGGTTTCCTTTGACTACAAACCAGCCAAACAGGGCCAGATTTACATAGTGGGCACCCCTAGCCCCACTGCCATTCGTTGCCCCTGTCCCCTACCCTTTATTCGTGCATATTTTCATCATCCGGACCAGGGCAATGGGGATTGCCGCATGGGAAATTTAATTTTTTTTTGTTTTTCCAGTGCATCACCAGTGTTTTTAAACCAATGTGTGTGTGGTTGGGCAGTATGCCGCCCCCCCCCTAAAATCCTGCCGTCCTAGGCCCGGGCCTAGGTGGCCTTTCCACAAATCCGGGCCTGCAGCCAAAGGCTTGCAGCCAACCTGGCAACCCTGCCGCTTGCGAGTTCTGTAGCAGCTCCTATACGGAGTGTAATGCAGTTCTATATGAGAGACATCTGCCTATTCTTCTTGTCTTTCCATGCAGTAACGTAACTAGAGGGGGGCTGTACATATCAGTGCCTTCTATTGCTGTATGGGTTGATGTATGTTTGAAATTTAAATGTGCCTTTTCCATAAGGGGGTTGTTCACCTTTAAATTTTAGTATTATGTAGAAAGTGATATTCTGAGACAATTTGCAATTGTTTTTATTTGTAATTATTTAGCTTTCTATTCAGTAGCTTTCAAGTTTGCAGTTTCAACAATCCAGTTGCTAGGGTCCAAATTACCGTAGCAACCATGTGCTAATTTGAATGAGAGAATAGAATATGTATAGGAGAGGCCTTGAATAGAAAGATAAGTAAAATAAACGTAGCAATAACAATACATTTGTAGCCTTACAGAGCATTTGTTTTTTTAGATCGGGGTCAGTGGCTCCCATTTGAAAACTATTTAGAGTCAGAAGAAATAGGCAAATGATTAAAAAACTATAAAAACAAAGGCCAATTGAAAAGTTGCTTACAATTAACTATTCTATAACCTACTAAAAGTTAACAGTCTATTAACTTGAACTGTTATGTTGCAAATAAGGCTTGTAAAATTATCAACGATTGTGAAAAACAAATTGTCTACCCAATGGCAACTTTTTTTAATACTGTACAGAGAACATATTAAGCAATTGGAGACAATAAATGCTCAAAATAATTTACATTTAGTTTGCCTGCCATATTTGTGTAGGTTAATAAACTTAGCATTTTGTGCAGTTCATGTAGATATTTTCCTGGGCAGATCAGCTGTACTTTCTTTGTATTTTTATTTGGCCTTGGAGTGCTCACACAACTGCCCCTTTTTTGTGCCTAGCTATAAATGCTGTGGCATAGCCACATTTTTTTTTTGACCCACACGATGTTGAAGTGCTGTACCTCTGTATGCTTTCTTTCAAATCAGCAGTAAAATATCCCACCTGCCATGGGTTAAGGAATACACATGTAAAGTCCAAAGCATTGCGGCACACTGACAAGATGAATGTGTTTATATTCGTGGCATTTATTGGCTCCAATTCAAGTAGACAAAGGGCAACTTTTTGGGCCTCACAGGGCCCTTTATCAAGCCTATAATTACACTCAACACTCTGTGTTAAATAGCAATAGGTGAGGGGGGGGGAAAGGTCAGGGGGGGTGCTGGGCAGGAACTTTGGTCTCAATCAATTAACATCTTGTGCAAAAAATGTCCATTTGTATCTTTTTGCTTATATCATCCATACAAAAGTGTCCAAAATAAAAGTGTCCATTCCTGAATCAGTATTTCTGGTAATCCATCTTCCGTTTTGTTGTAAGTGATCCATCTAATCTTGTTATTAGTGTCCATAAAAGTTCCATAAAAAACCCATAAATATACTATGTAAAAAGTGTACCAAAATCTACTAGGGCAGGACTTCACGGGCAATTTTGCAGCGATCCGACGCGCTGCACAAAATCGCAGGCGTCATGTCAGATGCGAATGAAACAAGGTAAATCAATTGTCACATCGTGTCGCATTGTTGATGCGACACGACTGTCGGATGGAGATGCTGCACGCTGTGTCTGCATCCAACAGTTGTGTCGAGTCACATCAACAATGCGACACGATCCGACACTGCCATTACTTACCTTGTTTCCATTGCATCCGATGTGACGCCTGTGATTTTGCGCAGCGCTTCGGATCACTGCGAAATCGCCCGTGAATTCCTGCCGTTACATACGAAAATTGTGATATATTTTTCCAATAAATTAATATCAAAGAACCTTTTCATGTGAAATTCATTATATAAAATTTAAAATGATCATGTAGCTAGTAGAAATTTGGAAATATAGGAAAATCTGAGATGCTTATGTTACCTTTCTTGTTAAGTTATATTCAGATTCTGTATTCTCCTAGTTTTTGTAGCAGGTAATATAAGGCTTTATGCGGATCAATTTGCAGAGGAGGGCTCACAAGCAGCTTCCACCAGCGACAGACTAACCTGAAGGTGAGACAGGAAGAATGCGCTGTGAAAAGAGACCGGAGAGTCCGGACGAAGTAACAAGGATGAGAAGGACGAGGTCAAACAGATCCGGGTCAAAAGCAGGCAGCTCAGGTTCGTAATGGAGTCAGGCCGAGGTCAGATGCAGGCAGATCAGGTTTGTAGTTAATATCAGGCCGAGGTTGGGTGCAGGCAGAGTTCAAGCGAGTCAGGAATAGCCGGGTGAACAACAGGAGATCAAATATACAATGCTGGGGTCTCTTGGAAATGAACTAAGATAACCTAGCAATTTGTTTCTATGTCAACTGAGTTGATATAGGCCCAGCGTAAACTCGCATGCGCAGAAACGCAGGGCGACGCAACACACGCGCGACAATGCACACGCACATCAAGGCGAGCGCATGGGCGCATCTTCGCTGGTGACTGCGACCAACTACTTGCCTGCAGGGACGAACAGAACCAGACATCCTTTCCACACAGCGGTGAGTAGCCTTACAGGTAATGTCATTATTAATCTTTAATAATTAAATTTCTTTTCAACTCTTACATTTACAGCTTCATACCTTGACAAGGGGATGGAGCTGCTGCCCCAGCCTTCTCATTTTGAATCTAGCCCTGTAAGTATGTTTTCTTTATAGTAGCTGGGTTCATCAATGACCACCTGTTTTAACCACTGGACAAGGAAGACCGTTTCCTAATTACCAACTAAGGCACAGCCAAATCTGTTCTTCAAGCTCCAACCTGCAAAATCTCTTGTTACCCAATCTGGGAGTCTTGAGCATTCTATCATGAAAATCTGTGAAGGTATTCCCTCATGCTGGAAGGCAGGTCCAAAATAGAAAAAAGAAAGCAGACCGATAGAAGCAACAACTGGACAGGGAAGGAATGGGTAGGCAGGACAAAGACTGAGTGGGCAAAGGTCACACAACATAGGTTGGATGGAGATGTATAAGACAGTGAGCAGGCGTGACAGGAACTCATTGGGGAAAGGCCAGGGGAGATGCAGAAACTGGATACCAGGAATAAAATACAAAGAGCAGGATAACCAAGCATAGGATAATAAGAACAAGATTAAGAGCTGGATACAAGGAAGAAAGAACACAGTTAGTGCTAGGGTCAATGGCACAGCAGTTTACACAGAAAAGATCCCTGGTTCGAACGCTATGGCATGACTAAAGTATGTCTAGTTTAAATATGAATTATATTAATGGTTTCAAAAGTACATCCATCCTTCAAGTTCAGCTTCTTGCTCAGATTAATCCGTAGTTGATCCATACCTTCATAACATCTAACTTGAACCCTGATTTCCAGTTGAGCAAGATGAAGACCCCCAAGCATGACCTGCAGTAGCCTTGCAGTACTAATAACTAGTCAAACTTCTGAACCTTTTGGGAACTGCAGGGATCTTGAACTAACTTGATAGGTCAAGTAGACCCATTGCCATCATCTTTCTTCAGTAGCTGGCAGCCAAGCCAATTTGCATGACAGGTGAGTCTTATTGCAAATCAGTGACATTAGCTGTTATAAGGTATGAATATTAGTGAGTATATTGTAATATAAGTTTGCAATTAAAGATTTACAATGTATTTAAATGGCATGGTATTGTGCAATACTGATATTTTTCTTATCTCTGGGTCTTATTTTTAATCTACTGTATTGCTGTGGAGGCCCGCTATTTGGAGGAGTTGGCTTAGAAGAAAAGTGGTCAGCCTTTAATGTAGGATCTCATTTTAAATACATACATTTAATTCCCTGTTGCTCCTTCAGGGCCTTGACGAATTTCCCAGGATCATTAGAGTGACTATCAAGGCTGCTTTGATTGCTGTAAAGCAAGAGTCCCATGTGAGAAAAAACACCATATAAAAAGTTCCACTTTCCCATCTGTAGCCTATGCTCTTTCGATCATTGCTGGTAAAGTGTGAAACATTTGGGGGCCCATTTACTTAGTTCAAGTGAAGGAATAGAATAAAAAAAACGTAGAATTTCGAATGTTTTTTTTGGCTACTTCGACCATTGAATTGGCTACTTCGACTACAACTTTGAATAGAACGATTCAAACTAAAAATCGTTCGACTATTCGACCATTCGATAGTCGAAGTACTGTCTCTGTGTAAAAAACGTCGACCCCCTACTTTGCCACCTAAAACCTACCGGGGCGCAATGTTAGCCTATGGGGAAGGTCCCCATAGGCTTCCTAGCAATTTTTTGGTTGAATAAAAATTGGTCGATCGATGGATTAAAATCGATTCGAAGGATTTAATCGTTCGATCGAACGATTTTTAATTCGATCGTTTGATCAAACTATTTGCAGTAAATCCTTCGACTTCAATATTTGAAGTCAAAGGATTTACATTCGGCAGTCGAATATCGAGGGTTAATTAACCCTCGATATTCGACCATATTTAAATCTGCCCCTTGATATATAATTCTAGGATAGATAAGGTTGCATAGGGTAAAACTGATTGTGGCACTTTTAAAGTTTACGTACAGCTCACAAAGCTAGATACGTTCACTAGTATAGATATTTTCTGCCAATATTATGGCTGGCATTGGCATACATTAAACGGTGACTTGCAGAAACTTGGGGAAATATGCTTCTTCACAAAACCCACAAAAACCTTGGTGGCCAGGGGACCCATAGAAGATTTTTAAGGCTTTATTACTGAAGAGTTGCATAGGGTAAAACTGACTGTGGCACTTTACATACAACTCACAAAGCTAGATATGTTCACTTATAGATAATATTTATATATTCTCTGCCAGTATTATGACTGCCAGTGGCAGGGGCTTGCATTAGAAGGTGACTTGCAGAAACTTGGGGAAATATGCTTCTTCACAAAACTCACAATCCCCCCATTCATTCCTCTTTGTAGAGTTGGTAATGTATAAACACTGTCTTTGTCAAGTGATCTCTCACTTGAATCACAGGACTGGAACTCAAATCACCATTTCCGAGCCACTGAAGGAAATTCTGTGATGTCACGAGAGCCTGGTCTCCATGGCATCAACCCTCGCAGCTGCACTCCAGTGATTCACCCTCGGCTAAATCCTTACCCCTCCCATTTCCTGCTTTGCTGGCACCCAATCAAGTTTCAGATAAATGACAGCATTGCATAATGGTATCTACTTGTCTCCTTTAGGCTTCTCTGGGCTTCTTTTTATCATCTGTACTTCACTGAAAACCTTGCATGCTCTTTGCTTTTTTCTTACTTACGTGGTTCATTTCAATATAAATCAGTCTCTTTTTTTATTATGCTTTTCTTCTTGCCTTTTATTTGGCCTGTGATTTTCAGAAGATTGAATTACTCCTGAGAAGGTACATTAAAGGGGATGTAAAGGCAAAAAAATAAAATCCCAATCTTTTATTAAAAAACGTCTTTAATTTTTATAATAAACATGACTGTATGCAGTGAAATTCCCCCTTCGTTTTACTTGCTTTGACTAATGTGGATATGAAACTTCAGACGGTCCCTAACTGCAGGGAAACGGTAATACTTTCAAACGACATGGGGAGCCCCCACCTTACATTCCAAAACTTGAGCAGCTTTGTTTGTTTCCCTGTAGTGCAGCTGGTGACCATGTAGAGATTTGTATCCGCAGACTAGTGATGTGCGGGCCGACCCGATATCCGCAGGTCGGGCAGGTTCGGGTTGACCTCGCACCATGGTGGGCGGGTGCGGGTTGAGCTCTTCTCCTGCTCTCCCCGCCCGCCACCTTCAAATTCCGGCATCCGACTTCTGGTTTTATAGTCTCGCTGTCATTGGTGGGTCTATAAGGACCCCCGGAAGCGCGGGTGCGGGCGGCAGCAGGGCGGGCTAGGGTCGGGAAAACCCGGACATCACTACCGCAGGCCAAATGCAGTCTGCATATTCTGATTATTAATCAGTCTTGCTGTATCTGCTTCTATGGCATATATTATTTGACTTGTGCTGTTTTGATTAATGACAATCCCTAAGCTTAACCTCCCAGACCACACTGAGCATGTGCATAGTCTTGGTCTTGTAAATTTGATTGAGTCAGCTCTGTTTATACCTTTAAATTCAAGAGGAATTTCCCAGTGCAAGTGCGATTAATAGCCACCATCCATTCGCATACTATGGAATACTTGAGGCACAGCACCGGTCCGTGTTTAAAATAAAAAGCCTTTATTCGATACACATGGCAACAATCTGGATACAGCGACGTTTCAGGCCTTGTTTGGCCTTTTCTCAAGCTTTCTTGTAGTCTTGTTTAACATAGTTACAAGATGATCACCCCCTGCGGCCAACTTTGAAAACATAAATCATTTGTTTAATTAGGCTTCTGGTGCAGTAAGTTTATGTTTAGTATACAAAATACAGCCTTTCTAGCATTATTCTATTTTAGACTTTACTTCCTATTTAAGTTGAGAGGAGCTTCTGGCTGCCTCGTGTTCAAGTTATCCCTGTACAGCTATTATTTCCCAAAGTGTTTTATACCAGGGCACTACATCCTAAATAAATAGTCCCGTTCCCTCAACTAGGAGTAATACAGGGGTATGATAATAACAGGGTGCCGGAAGCAATACAGTTTTTGAAGATAGATGCCTTCTTCCACACATACACAATTTATAGCCTTGTGTAGATTGGGTTTTCCAGGCAAAAATGCATTAGGAAGAGCACAGATCTGGGAATTCTAAGCAGTGGAAGAAAGTAACATGGCCTGATAGGTCTTATATTCTTTTTTTTTTTTTTTTTTGCTGTGTAGCCATGGGGGCAGCCATTCAAAGCTTAAAAAGAATTACACAGCAAATATCAGATACACTCTGTAATATACATTGGAGCTTATCTGTTATCTGCTGTGTATCATGTGCTTAAATAACTGCTTCTAGTCTTACAACAGTTTACCAGTGAGGGCAGAGACACACGCTCAGATTCGGGAGATTTAGTTGCCCGGAGATAAATCGGCTCTTTTTCGGTGTGACTAATCTCCCTGAATGCCTCCCGCTGGCTAGAATGTAAATTGCCGGCAGGATGGCACTCAGATCGCTTTGTTTTCCAAAGTCACCAAAGTTTCCTTTTGATGCAATTTCGGGCGTCTTCGGAAAACGAATTGCACTGATTGTCATCCCACCGGCGATTTACATTCTAGCCGGCAGGAGGCAGTTAGGGGAGATTAGTCGTCCCGAAGAAGAGGAAATTTGTCGCTGGGCGACAAATCTCCCTGAATCTGAGCGTGTGTCTCTGCCCTGAAGGGTAGAAGTAAATTATATTGTCATTCCTTTAAATCAATTTCATTTTTACTGTTCCTTTAATGCATAAATGTGATGATGCTATATAAATAGAGTTGCTTAGGGAAAATCACATTCATTCTCACAATCTGAATGTTTAAGGGGTTACCGAAGACTGAATTTGGTTTGCAGAAGTGATGGTCTCATGAAGAATTACAGGCTGCTTATTATGCAAAGTATGCTGCTTAAGAACCCATATTGACCTACCACCAATGAAAAGCAGTCAGTTGATATTAAAATGGCTTTATTTAATATATCAAGGTATTTGTTCCATAGGAATGCAATAAAAATAAAACACAGCAAAATGTGATGATAGTTTCAATCTATACTTACTAATAACCTTTAGTCAGTCAGACATTCACATTGCAAGACAAATATGAAAAGTAATCATTGCTCCTTGAACTTCATTTGAGCTTCATTTGTATAGGAGAAGATAAGCTCTTGTTTTAAATATCCCCATCTATGCAACAAACCAATTTAAAAAATCTATTGAAAATACCAGAATGCAATGTGGCTGTCACAAGGTTAGTCAGGTATATACCACATATTTTTGGGTGTAAGTGCTTTTGAATAAAGTAATAACAGTGGGCTTGTGTATAGGGCCATACTCAGAGATAAAAATGGGTTGTGACTTAAGCTGGATGTACATGTAAAAACCTTTCCATGATGGGTGATCATGGTAAATATCATTCTGTAGGCAGTTAGGGTAACATTACCATAAATATCAAAATCGACAGTAGAAAAAAAGGATTATTCCATTGTTATGCAATCAAGTCTGATTTAAAATAAACATCACAATAATTCTGCTCTTTTAAGCCAACCCGAAATTTTCAAACCTGGCCAGACAACAAGTCCACCAATATCCATGGTACAAGGATACCTAGAGGATTCTGCCTCCTAACTTGCACATCAAAAATCGACTCATTCTATTGGTACATGTATGGCCATCTTAAAGACATTACAAATTAACAGGTAAGGTGCAATATTTGCTGGGGAAAAACCCTACAGGCACGCTTTTTACAGACTATAGTTTTTTTAGGCATTATCTTCCACTTGAAACCAAAGCAGTCACTTTTCCGATTTTATCTCAACATTTTCTGCCACAAACTCCGATCAAAGGTTTTTTACGCTTATTTATTATTACATTTTCCAGAAATTTGCTTTGCGGGAAAAAAAATCAAATCAAATTTTCACTATTTTTTGGATTTTTCACCTGAAAACTCATGCTCTTATGCTTTTTGCACGAAACCTAACGCACATCAAAAAATCATTGGGACTTCTCCCATTGACTTATATGCAACCTCGACATGTCTGAGATGCCGGATTTTTACATCCTCGGGGTTCAATAAATTCCGAAAAATGTGTGATTTTTTTTTTTAAAGGTCAGATTTTATTTAAAAAAAAAAAAAAATCAAATTTTTCTGGATTTTTGCATTCAGTTTAGTAAATAACCCCCCTAATGTAGTGCAATTTCCATCTTGCCATTATGTTCATATAGTTTAGTTAGATAGCTAACTAAACTTACACTATATAGAATATATTTTACGGGAAAGCATTCAGAAATAGTTGTGAACAGCAATGCCAGTAGGTATCCATACAGTAAGGTTTATGTCACACCAGGAGATTTGAAGGCATTTAGCATCAACAATAACATATGTGGAACGGTCTTTTATTCTTCCCATTCTGGACAGCTGGAATCCCCCTATTGTAGCACAACTATTGACTATTTACTTTTTCAGTTGACAGGTGTGTTATATAGGTGCAAATACCAATGGTTCACGGGAAAAAGTTATTATAAACAGTTCCACGCGCCCTGTTACTACTACTGATATAGTAAACCACCAATGAATCTCCTGCTGAGACTTTAACCTGAAGCTTAATATAAAGTCGCTCAGCAATCAGCAGCTTATTGGTCTGTGTATGAGGCTCTTTTGGTAACTTGCCGGATGGATATCTGTCAGAAAATAAGGCAAATATCTATTGGACAAGTTTGAAAGCCAGTCAGGTGAGAACAACATTGGAACATTTGTTTCTCTCCCAAGAGGTCTCCGTAGACACCCATTATGATTCCGTGTTTGTTCCAGGGGCTCAGCTACTGGATCATCCCCCAATTGTGGCCAACACGTTGTAGGGCAAACCAGATAAGGATCCCCTCGTTTGACTTCACAAAACAAGTGGATCTTGGTGCGTATGCACAGTTTTAAAGTCTAGGCAACTATTTTTTGTGATTAGAGTGGTTTATGGACTGTTTTGAGATCATGGTTTAAACTTCTCCGGTGTTCTGAATTGTGGTACAAGCCCAGTGTAATTAATACTGACCATTCACCATTTAGTGTGGGTTTAAAAAATGTTCATAGTTTGGACATAGAAATATGTTTAATACAAAGTAAAAAAAAAATTATAAAAACAAGTATTAACATTTTACATCTACTGCAGCTTAGCTCCCTATTTCAGTACTATGTGGCTAAAAATTATGTGTTGCAAAACTAACTCTAGATAATCTTGAAGTTTGGTTGCAATCTATCTAAGTTGTTCCTCTCTGTTTGGGGCTTCCCACAGGAAAGCAAGTGCTATAAGGTTTTGCGCTAATGCATGGAATCTTGATTGTTTTGGTCCAGTAAGAATCCCAACCATCATAAAGCTATCAATAAGGATGATCTTGGTGTACACCAGTAAAACACTCGAGGGATGGGCTTTAAGGAATTTCCCCTGGCATATTTATTTGACATGTTTTGATAATAGGTGATTCTGCAGAGCACTGTGTTCCTCAAATCGCACAAGGCAAATATCACACTGGTAAGGTCTTTCTCCAGCGTGGCTTTGTTGATGACGCGTTAGTTCCCCTGCATCACGGAACCTTCTGTGACAGATCTGGCACTCGCAAGGTTTTCCACCAAAATGAGTATATTTGTGGCGTGTAAGATGAGAAGTCCTTTTAAAAGCCTTGCCACAGACCTTACAGACATGGGGTTTTTGTTGGGAGTGTGCAATACTGTGCCTCTGGAGGTAGGAGAGGTACTCAAATATCCTAAAGCACACAGGGCATTTATACACCTTACGTGGGGCTGCAGATTTTGTGGCATCACTACATGAATCAGAAGCAGGTCCATCAGGAGCCTTACTTGTGTCTGCCGTTTTAGATTCTTCCACAACTACTGTGTATGGCAGGCCTTGACTATCGATCAGCAGAAATCTCCGGTACTTTTTGTTACTCACAGGCTTGTCTTGTGGTTTGACAACTGTGGGCTCCAACTTTATTTTTTCTTCTGTTTTCCTGTATTGTGAAATTACAGGCAGCACACCAGTCTTAAAGCGGACAACGCTGCCACTCCCTTTATTAGCCAATGTGGTACTTACTGAAGCCATATCTTTGCAAGATAATCTATGTTTTTCTATAATTTTGTGCTGTTCTTTGTTAGTTACACTTGCTGGAGTTTCTCGACTAGTTACCTTATTTCTTTGCCAGGGTCCAGTCAGTCTACTATAAGGTGAGGGGCTTTTTTGAATAGTAATTTTCTTATGAGAATGATACAAAGGAATTCCTTGGTAAAGCCTGGACTTTTCACAGTGTTCTGTCCCCTGACTTTGCAGCATAGTTTCTGATATGGCATTTCGTCTGTTGATTTGCATCTTTGCCTTCTGGGAGGGGGCAACTGATGGGTCTTTGGTATTAGTGGGTGTGGGAGAATAATTTACCATCATATGATCTCTGTTAAATTGTGTCTTATCTTTTTTTTGGAGAAAAGAAGAGCTACCATCTTTAATCTGAATTGGAAACTTTTTAACCTGCACTCCAAAGCCTTGTTTTGTCACAATTTGAGACTCTCTGTCATAATTGGTAAACGCTAAGTTTTCTATGTGTTCCATAGAATCTGGTGTCCATGTGTTCCATTTCTTCACTGTATATTTACTGACTGATGTCATAGCATTTTCTTCAATATGTGGTTTCCCCATTTCAGTACGACTTTGCCTCCCTGCCGAGCAGCCAGTTCCATAGTCACTTCTGACTTTGGTTTGAAGAAGCTTGGCTTCTGAACTGTCACTGACGAGTTCCCCATGGTACACCCTTTTCTGCAGTCTTTCTGTGTTTGGATGTTTGACATGGTTCCCTTCTTTCCGTTTTTTTATGAAGTTATATCCAGTTGTAGCCATTTTCCATCCCTCGGGATCCATTCACGAGTTTTGTTTTATTTGAATGGAAAGCAGACGTCAGTAGACCTAGATAATAATAATATTGTAAATATTGGTAGCATCAATTTAATTAAAATCATTAACATTATAGTGTTATCTCTATTGCTGTTAAAATCAATTTGGCTAAAGAGATTTTTTTTCAAAAATGGTCTTTATAAAGTTCCTATAGATAAAGAAATAAGATAATTCTATTTACTATATTATAAATGCAGAATATTACTGAGCTGTGCACATATACACTTACCCCAATCCCTATTAATTAATTGTGTACATTTTGCTTTCAGATGCTATTATATATTTTCACTTGCCTGTTGTAGATCATGGAATCTATAGTGCTGGTTCTCAGATACCTGACGGCCAGTGTTATATATTCTCCAGGTTCCGCCTGATTTGCAAGTTGCCAGCCAGTCCGAACTGGTCAAAAGGAATAGATTTGATATGTAAAAGCAAGGTATTTGTCAGTTCATTTTGCTTAAAGATAACAGTAGCTCAGCACCCACAGGCCAGGTTCACTGATAATATATTATGTATGATAATATATTATGTATGTAAAGTGGACGTGTGGCTTGTGCATTTCCAGATCAGCAATTGAACCAATATATGAGAGGAAACAGATCACTGATTTTCCTTTTTCTGACAATCAATTTTAGAACATTCCCACCAAAGTAACTACGCTCACTTCTGAGATGTAAAATAAAAACAGACAGTGATTAAGTTAAGGGGGTTGTTCGCCTTTAAATTAACTTTTAGTATGATGTAGAGAGTGATATTCTGAGAGGATTTGCAGTTAAGTTTCATTTTTTATTATTTGTAGGTTTTGAGCTATTTAGCTTTTTATTCAGGAGCTCTCCAGTTTGCAATTTCAGCAGTCTGGTTGCTAGGACCCAAATTACCCTAGCAACATTGCACTGATTTAAATAAGAAACAGGAATATGAATAGAAAAGGGCCCAAATAGAAAGATGAGTATTAAAAATTAGCAATAGCAATACATTTGTAGCCTTACAGAGCATGTGTTTGTTAGATGGGGACAGTGACCCCCATGTGAAAGCTGGAAAAAGAAGGCAATTACTTCTAAAACTATGAGGAAGAAAAAATGAAAGCCAATTGAAAAGTTGCTTAGAATTAGCTTAAGACTGAACCATGTCCCAAGTCACTACATGATGTGTCCTACTGTCTCCTTGACCACTCTGTTCACTTGTTTCTTAGCTGCATATCGAAAGACTTCCATCTATCTATCTGATCTGATTGCCTTGCTACGTAGAAGATACAAAAAGCGGAGCACTGAAGAAGCCGGTTTAAAATAGTAAAAAAGTCAAAATTTATATAAAGAGCATTAAAATTAGGGATGCACCGAATCCACTATTTTGGATTCGGCCGAACCCCCGAATCCTTCGTGAGAGATTCGGCCAAATACCGAACCCGAACCCTAATTTGCATATGCAAATTAGGGGTGGGAAGGGTAAAAAAATTTTTACTTCCTTGTTTTCTGACAAAAAGTCACGTGAATTACTTCCCGCCCCTAATTTGCATATTTATATTAGGGTTCGGATTCGGTTCTGCCTGGCAGAAGGATTCGGCCGAATCCGAATCCTGCTGAAAAAGGCCGAATCCCGAACCGAATCCTGGATTCGGTGCATTCCTAATTAAAATATCGAAAATTACAGCAGCATATCAAAAAAACGTAGTTGCCCGCTTGGGGCGTTTCGTGGCACCCTGCCGCTTCATCAGACGCTACACCTTGCTACGTAGAAGTATGGTTAGTACGTAGTAATGCCCAGTAACTGCTTTAGAAGTTTCTATTTTACTAGAAACTATATTGATAGGAGGAATCATTATTATAATTTGTATGGCAAAACATGTTTCACAGAACTTCTACATCACGCATCAGTTCTCTGCAGTGTTGAGGCAGTTATTATTAGATGTTTGGAATTCCCCCCTAGACCACAATGACTGAAGGGGATGTTTAATAGAAGACTCTATGCTGTTTCCCTAGGTATTTCCTAGTCAGTGCTCCCACACACTCTGTTTGTATCTACTGTGCAGCTCCTTGACTGCTACAGTAGGGCAAACACCCACTGGATTGATAACAGTCCCTGGAAAACCCAGAAATGCCAAGATAATGAAGATAAGTAAATAAAAACTGATATTGAACATACGTAGTTTCCAGTAGATGTGCGATGGAAGAGCATATGTTTGACATGTTGAATGCTGTGATGACACACTACATCCCCGGAATTTAGTGTCTGTGTGAATCAGCAACAATGATATGTGTGAGGGCTATAGATAAGTATATGGAGCAATAAGACCTATGGCACACTATGTGGATTATGTAATAAATGACACTAGGGTTGCACAGGTGCAGTAAACCATAGCAACCAATACAACAGTTTGCTGTTAAACAGGTAACCGGCACATGCTGTCTTGCATAAAAAAGGGCATTAACTCAAGGGATGAAAACATAATTCTGCCTCTTTATAGGTCCCTGGTGAGGCCTCATCTGGAGTATGCAGTGCAGTTTTGGACTCCACTCCTTAAGAGGGATATAAATGAGCTGGAGAGAGTGCAGAGACTAAGTGCAACTAAACTGGTTAGAGGGATGGAAGACTTAAATTATGAGGGGAGACTGTCAAGGTTGGGGTTGTTTTCTCTGGAGAAAAAGGCGCTTGCGAGGGGACATGATTACACTTTACAAGTACATTAGAGGACATTATAGACAAATAGCAGGGGATCTTTTTACCCATAAAGTGGATCACCGTACCAGAGGCCACCCCTTCAGACTAGAAGAAAAGAACTTTCATTTGAAGCAACGTAGGTGGTTCTTCACAGTGAGGACATTGAGGTTGTGGAATGCACTGCTGGGTGATCTTGTGATGCTGATTCAGTTAATGCCTTTAAGAATGGCTTGGATGATTTTTTTGGACAGACATAATATCAAAGCATATTGTGATACTAAACTCTATAGTTAGTATAGATATGGGTATATATCATTTATGTGAAAGTAGGGAGGGGTGTATATATGGATGCTGGGTTTTCATTTGGAGGGGTTGAACTTGATGGACTTAGTCTTTTTTCAACCCGATTTAACTATGCTACCCACTGATTGGTTGCTATATCCCTCAGTCTGAAAGAGTAAATAATCCTGACAAATCTCAGCTGCTGCACAACCTCTTGTGGCAGTGATCTGATATCTTAGTAAAGTTCTATTTGTTTCCAGTTAAAGGAACACTATACCGCCAAAATAAATACTTCAGCAACAGATGGTTTATATCAAATTAAGTGGCATATTAAAGAATCTTATCAAACTGGAATATATATTTAAGTAAATATTGCCCTTGTACATCTCTTGCCTTGAACCCCCATTTCATGATGGTCTCTGTGCTGCCTCAGAGATCACCTGACCAGAAATACTACAGTTCTAACTGTAAGGGCAGAGATGGTCAGATTCGGGGAGACTAATCTCCCCGAACTGCCGTCCCGCAAGCTAGAATTTAAATCGCCACTGGGATGGCACTCGGGATCGCTTAGTTTTCCGAAGCTAGGCAATGTGAGCCAGTAGAAGAGATTTGTCGCCTGGCGACTAATCTCCCCGAATCTGACCGTGTGTCTCTGCCCTAACAGGAAGAAGTGAGGAAGCAAAAGACAGAACTCTGTTAATTGGCTCATGTGACCTAACATGTATGGTTTGTTGGTATGTTTGTGTGCACCGTGAATCATACAATCCCAGGGGGCTGTCCTTGTTCTTTAAAATGGCAATATTCTATTTATGATTACCCAATGGAACATACTTCTAAAAAAGTATATTATTATGAAAATGGTTTATTTACATGGAGCAGGGTTTTACAAATGAGCTGTTATCTTATCAATATCTTTTTATAGAGACCTACATTGTTTGAGGGGTACAGTTTTCCTTTGAGCCTTCAGAAAAATAGAACAGGGCTTATAAGTTATAGCACTATGTATATTTACCAAATGTTCCTCATATTATAAAGACATTTTTTGGGGGGAAAATATACTGTACCATGCCATTTAAAGGACTTGTCCTCAGTATTCTGCCCCCCCCCCGTGGGCTGAGCAGTGGTTTGACCTGCTATACTCCTTTGATAAGACATTGAGCCCCAGAAAGGAGGTTCTGGGGGGGGGGATCAGTTTTAATAGTAAAAGCCCTGTCACTATGTCGTAAAAGGAAACTGTGCACCCCTCCCCTGACCTGACACAATAGAACAGGCTGCAGGTATCCAGCAGCAGATTGAAGCCTGATTGGCTTCTCCCTATGCAACATGATCTATTTGTGGCCATGACAAACCGTAGCTGATCAGTAACCTCGTACCTGTTTCTTTTGCTGCCTCTGTGGAATCGCTGTGGCTCAGTGGTGCTTTAAGGGGAGTGTGTTTCCTACATAGGAAGAGGAAGGTGCTTCACTGGAATCTGTCCTGATGGAAACACAAGACCAGCGCTGGGAAGATTCGTGACATAGGTTCCCTGTATGTTTCCAGGCAGAACGGCCCCTCCAAAGTTTGAGTGAAGCCCACACTAGGGCTGACATGCTCTGAGGCACTGGGATCCCCCCTCCCTGGGGGACGACACTGTGGCCCTTCCCCCACCCCTTCCTCAGGCAGCAGAACAAAAGGTGAGGGGGCTGGGGCTGCCAGAGAAAAATAAGGGCAGAGAGGGTTAACTTAGGAGGGAGGGCTTGTAGCCCAGGTGGGCTAATGAATAAATCACACTAACCTTCGTTTTCTGTTTTCCCAGGATCATGTAGAAGCAAATGACAACAATCCTGATAACCAGTGGCACCAGGAAGTAATGTTTCCTGCAAAATTTTAGTTTTTTTACCCTTTCTCTGGATCACCATCATGTGTGCCGGTCAATAAATTATGCCACACCAGCTGTGACTCCCATGGGCATCATCGTGGCTCCTTTTGGTGCCAAATGGCTATCATGCAGGGCAAGTTTAAGCTTACGTCACCGACCAGGATTAGACTTTTATTTATCTACCTTGCACTGGGGACAGAGGCCAATGCCACTACTGAATGAGTTTATGGGCAGGGGGAGGGTTGGGAGGCAGCGGAATGTGTTCCTATGATCCCTACCCTTGTTCCTCCATTTGTAGTTATTGTGGAGCCGCAGCTAGAGGGGTCACAGGGTGTACAGTCCTGTTGGAATTGACCTTCATTGATTCTGCCACAGCATTGCCTCTGTGTCATTATTCAAACTTCAGAATATGTTTATTCTTGTTATGTTTGTTATGACTGTGTGCTTTGTGAGAGGGGTCTCCAAGGGCTGTATACAGGTGAGAGGAAGAGAGGTAGGTAGGGTTGCCACCTTTTCTGGAAAAAAATACCGGCCCTCCTTTATATTTATTTTTTTTCCTATTAATAACATTGAGCTCTGTCATCATTTTTACCGGCCAGGGTGGTAAAATACCGGCCAGGTGGCAACCCTAGAGGTAGGAGGGGAGAAGGATGGCAGCTTGGGGCACCAGGCCAAGAAGATTTTTCAACCCAAATCAAATGTTTATCTGCACCCAGGCAGAACACTATTACATTTGGTGCCCTCTCCGCTTACTCCTTGCAAGAGTGACTGGTA
Organism: Xenopus petersii; assembly: GCA_038501925.1. Lineage (NCBI taxonomy): Eukaryota > Metazoa > Chordata > Amphibia > Anura > Pipidae > Xenopus > Xenopus petersii. The sequence goes on from CM076685.1 coordinate 93,860,119, forward strand.
AAAACGATGGTGCCGTTTAACTACAACTTTAAAAGTGTGAAGTAAGGGCACCTGCTTAGCCGTGAAAATGATGGAGAAGGAACATAAATGAGGTACTTATTTATTCAAATAAGATACACATATGCAGGCATAGGTACTATTTAGATCATGAGACTTAATAAGATAACGAAGGGGTTTTAGGATGGCTGTCTAGTGTATTGTGTAGTGTATCTTTAAAAATGGCCCCTTTATTGAAGCTCCTTAAAGATCTACTAAAGCCCCTGTCTAAGTTTCAAATCAGGGGAGGGGGTATTCTATTACCCCCTGCCAGAAGCACAGTAGAAGGGGGATTGCTAATGACAGCCACCATGTGTGCATAGTGTCATGAGGATAACCCTGTCAATGCAAACATCTTTATGGCGGTTACAGCTCACAGAAGTGGTTGCATGGGCAATAACTCATAATAACCATCAGTTGTTTGCTTTCATTGTTCATTGTTGTTGGATGAAAAATATTAGTCACTGATTTGTTGCTATGAGCCACTGCCCAAGTGCAAATTTGCCGTGTGTTTAGTAATGCCATATGCATTGTGTTCTTAAATACGATTCCATTTTTTTCATTTTATTGATTTTTTTCCCGCACAGGACATTTTTGGAAAAATGTATTGATAAATAAGGGTACATTTTTTTAAAAAAAAATGCGGATTTGGTCAGACTATTTACCAAAAATTAGGGATGCACCAAATCCACTATTTTGTATTCGGCCGAACCCCCGAATCCTTTGCCTGAATACCGTATTGAATCCTAAATTGAATATGCAAATTAGGGGTGGGAAGGGGCAAACATTTTTTACTTCCTTGTTTTGTGGCAAAAAGTCACACAGTTTCCCTCCTTCCTGCCCAGAATTTGCATATGGAAATTAGGATTCGGTTCAGCCGGGCCGAAACCTGCTAAAAAAGGCCAAATCCCGAACCGAATCCGGTGCATCCCTAATGAAAATTATCAGAAATTTTCGGAATTTGCTAAATAATCCCCTCCGTCTGAGCTGCACAAAATCAGGTCTGCTAAGTAGGCCCTCCTTTCTTTTGCCACAAGAACATTACAAGAGATATGTCTGAAATGGATTGTGTGCGCTATGTACTAACACTATGTACCGTATTACTGTATATGGCTGAAATGACAATAAAAATCCACTTGTGTGTTCTCATTAAATGCTAATATACATTTTTCTGATTTCTGAGGTTATAATTAACAGACATTTTGTTGGTTACCTTTTCTGCAAAGTTGGTGGTAAAACTTGAAGACACCAGACTTGACAGCATATTTATTTAAATTTGTGTTATGTTAGTAGTTTTTCCTACTTTGAATAAATGCAAATTTAATTTGAATGTATGCATATTTATTAAAAATTCTTTGAAATACATTGTGAAAAATGTTTTGAATAACTAAAATTTGTACTTTATATATAATTTTCAATGTATCGAAAAATGTGAAAAAACTCACAAACAAAAAAACAGCTTTAAATTTGCTACGGACTTCCATTGACTTCTACATAAATTCAGCAGCTTTTAGATGCTGAAGTTTTACATTCAAGCTTTACAAATTTTTGGCACTTAAAAATATTGTTTATATAATGAATGATATCTTAGGATGAATTACTAAATACTGTCCATTTATTATAGTGAAAAAGGAAATTGAATTATTTTTTTAAAATGGAGTCTTTGGCTGATCACGTAATTCTGAGCTTTCTGGATAACAAGTTTCCGGAAAAAGGTGTATGTTTGTGCCTGTTTGTAATGTTATTTGGCACAATGGGGTCACAAGCATTATATATTGCTTCTGGCATTAGAGAGCCATGTTCTGGGTTGGGGTTTAGTCGAGTAGCCGCAATGTGTAGCTGGCCAGGCATGAAATGTTTGCAGAATATTATCACCATGTATCTGGGTGGCCAGGTGCTTTACCTGCCTGCAGCTCAAGCTCTGCCTTTCCACTGCTCCCTCTCAATTTATTGTTCTATTACTGTAGTAGAAACCAGTGGATTCTTTTGTCAAGAGGAAAGGGAGCCCGCTATCAAAATGGGCTTTAATGAAGCTCTATTTAGGAAGGGGCCCCCCTTTCAGCCTGGCTAGCTGCAGAATCACAGCTTGTGAGGGAGCAGATACAAAGAGCAGCTTGATATCCATGTCTCTCTAGAGGTTCTGTGAATATACAATGAGAATCCCCAGGTTCTGCTGGTTGAGATTGCTGCTGTTGCCCTCTGCATCATTTCCCTGCTGGAGCAGAGCAGCATTGTGGTACCTAGGCTGATCCGGCAGCTTCCTTAGTTAGAGGGCAATGCACCCTGCAAAGATGTGCCTGCTGTAGAGCTGCCTGTCAGATGATGGTTCCCTGAGCCCACATCGAGGAGTAACACGGAACATAACTTCCCATCCTGTGCTGAATTGCTGAAGGAGACACAGAACAAAATGGGGGGGGGGGGGGGAGAAGCCATTTTAATTGCATTATCTCATCTGATCGTCGTGCTTAGTTTCCCACTTCCTAGGCTTCTGCTCTGATGTTATATGGAAATACGCTGGATACATCGACAACATCACTGGCTCCTTGGGTGAGTTCCTGTGTGGCAGCAGATGTCAGCAGAGAAATAACTGTCAGCCTAATAGTAATGCCATTACTACGGCCTCGTTGGATGATTTTAGGCTGCTTCAGAAATAAATGCCATCCCAGAGATAAAGCACCTCACCATATGCAGTTTATTATTATAAAATGTCCCGGTCTTCCCCTTATACGAAGAAGTGGCATGTCAAACATTGTTCATCAGCATTATTTTTGTCCTCCTGCTAACTTTATGAAATGCAGTTATTGGTGGCAGTGACAGCTGTCTCTGGGATTATAATAGGGGCATTTGTACGGGGCCACATTAATTTTGGGACCAGTTTTGTGCAGAGTTGAAGATACTCCTTTCACCATAACTTCAGCCAAGGGTGTAACATTACAGAAAGCAGGCCCAGAGGTGTAGAGAGCCTGATGGGAATTCTGACTGATACTCCCATTTCAATATTGTATATGTGTGTGAAACAGATGTTAGTATTGGCCATGAGGATTGCTCATTATTAAATAATAGAAAGGACATGTCTAATAAAAGCACTACTTGTGGTTCATGTGCTTCTATGTATTTATAAGCATTTAAGTAATATTGTATAATTTCACCCTATTGATTCTGATTCCAATCGTCTCTACATTTCTTTATTTACCTTAACTGATTTTACTTGCTCCAAAATTAGCACAATGTTGAATTAATGCGTCTTGCTGCTACAGAATAATCACAGTATCTTGGTATCTAAAGCTGCTTATTCTATGCTTTTTATTCCTTGTAGTTTTTATCTGTTCCAAGGAAAATCACAGGTGAATCTCTGCTGATACACTGATACCAATAATTTACCCAATGGCCGTTAACAATCATCAGAGACGAAGTAAGTAATGCCAGAAAATGCAAAGATCAAGAGTTCCAGTCTAAGAACCGAATGGCAGTCACTGGGGCTAATTTACCATTTTACCAATTAGCCCTCAAAAAACAAAAACAGACTACTACTACTGCAGATAGAATAATATCTCTCTCAATATATATATATATATATATATATATATATATATATATATATATATATATATATATATATATATATATATGGTAACTGTATAGGTAAATCCATCCAGTGTCAGTGAATGTGCCTCACTGTGTATTTAGCATGCTCAGGAAATCTTTGTTACACCATACCCACATGAAACCATTTGTATGAATAGGGTTACAGGCGGCTGCATTTCTCATAGATTACTGACTTTCATTACAGGCAAAAATGGAGATGACTCTTATGATATCTCAATCCCTTTTGAAGAGAGTCTGCGCAGAGAATGTCATTCCTTATACAGTCTAAGGTCCCAGCAGAATAACTCAGAAGGTAAGCGTCACCTAGCAGTGTCCTACTGTCTGTACCATGTACAGAGCTGCTGTAATATCCAATATGGCTCATGATAGCAACCTTGTCAGTATTATGGAGATACCTATGATTTTGTCAGGTAAAGGTGGCCATACACAGGCCGATAAAAGCTGCCTACAGACCAAGTTGGCAGCTTATTGGCCCGTGTATGACGGGCTTCCCCAATCGAGATCGGATAGGACTAAAAATCCCGTCGGATTGTGGCCGCATCTGTTTGTTGATGCGGTCACGTGATCCGACCGCCTGTTTACCTCCGTTCTGATCCGATTATTGGGCCCTAGGGCCCACGCTCGGATCAGCCCGATATCGCCCACCTCAAGGTGGGAATATCAGGGTGAGATCCGCTTGTTTGGCAACATCGCCAAACGAGCGGATCTCTCCTTGTGTTGCCACCTTAAAGGAGAAGGAAAGGTTAAACTTAAGTAGATTTCTATCATAAGACTGGTGCATTCATAACTTACAAAGCATAGTTAATGCTTTCTCTGTGGTGTCTAGAAGAAGGAACAGCGCTCTGCAGAGAATCTAGCAGTGGACTCCGGTGACGTCACTAATTTTCAATGCAGCTTCCTCCCTGCTGCCCGAGGCAGCCTTGAGGCACGTTGGGCTCAATTATAGTTTAATGCGCATGTCAGAGGCGCAGCCTTTCTCCCCAGATGATGCGCTTGTGCTGCTATTGCTAATGAGCACTACGTCACATGTGACGCGCTCAGGGGACTTTTTTTGGCGCATGCGCATTACTGTCTCAAATCCTTTAGCAAGATGGCCGCTGCGTTCTACAGCAGAGCAGAAGATCAACCATCATTTTCTGCTTTTGTATGCGCATTGGTGAGGAGAAAATATAACGATTAAGGACAACAATGTGAGTACTATAGAGGGAGGTAGTGTATGAAATTTACCTTTCCTTCTCCTTTAAGTATTATCAGTTCAAACTCTTCCTCATCTTTGCTTATTATCTTCTCAATCACAAATTTCTTATTCTTCAAACTGAGCCAAGGAGTTACACCAGCTTTTAATCCTGGGGTGTGACTCATTTTCTGAATCTCCCAAGGCTTCTGAAATTGTTTTTATGGTACAGCCTGTGTCAGGTTCATCACAAACCTTCTCTGTCGGATTTGCTTGAGGCTATGAGCAATGTCTGATTTGTTGAAAGAGCGAATCCTGGTCGAATCCCGAACCAAATCCTGGATTCGGTGCATTCCTAATGAATATTAACAACTTGTCAAGCCTTCTTCTGGCCTTTTCATTTTGCACCATAAGAGATGTTTGCGTTGCTCCCCAATTTTTTTTCCAATTTAACGTGGCTCATGGGTAAAAAAGGTTGGGGACCCCTGGTATAGAAAGTCCTTGTTATAAATCAGTGGGAACATGTAACACAAATTAATGAAAGAAGTCTTTTCCTGTAGATTAATGGGTATCACTTGAACTCTTTTTCTTTTTAACCTTGAGTAGGCCATCAGCATTTTTGCTGATTTTGGCTTCTGTTTTCATTCTGGTATTATGGGCATCACCAGTATATTGCCCTTTCCTTGTCCCTTTCCACATCAAACAAGAATATTTTATACTGAACATTTAAATACTTTGATTTGGCCTTGAGATATCCTTATGCAAGAAGAAACAAGATGATTTAATGTTGTCATAGAAACAACTTACAGCAATCTGACCTCAAATGCCCAGGCTCTGCCGATGCTGTGTATGTACATGATGTATAACCACAAAAAGAACATTTTTAAAGGTCAGCTTCTTGAATTACAGTTTTGAGCATTTATATTTGATATGATATGAGGTTATTTCCACACAATTTTTGTGACATAATGGTGTACAACTCGGATGCCAAGCACACTGCAATGGAATACAAGCAAGGGGGGGGGGGAATGAACGTTTCTAATACAGGTAAGGGTAAGGGAAACCTCTAAATTATATGATGGTCAAGTTTAAGATAATAATTCTGATTTTTAAAAATGATTTCTCTGTAATAATAGGTAACTAAGATGCATGAATCCATATTGGTAACAAAACATTCCTATTGGGTTCATTTGGAGCCTTATTTATCAAAGAGTATTTTAATTATAAAAGTCCAACCAAACTAGAATCCACGATTGGACCTTATTTGTTATTAAAAAAAAAATCACAATTTCATCGGATCGGGGACAAATACGAAAAATTAAGGGAAAATATTTTTTTTCCCAAATCGTCTGAATTTTTCAGATTTTTGCAGGAAAAGTCCAAAATAGTCGGATTGTCAGGCTAATTCCAGCGTAGACCACAGAAATTGACCTATGTACAACTTCAGTAGGTCTAAGATGCCGGATTTTCAGATACAGACTTTTTCAATCCTCAGGGTATAACAAATCTCGAAAAATTCTAGATTTTTTTTCCCACAAAAAATTTTGATTCTATAGTAAAAAAAACAAACAACATTTTTTCAGATTTTGGCATTCATACTTTAATAAATAATCCCCTCAATTTTTAAATTATTTTTAGCAGACTTATCCCAAAAAAACACAGGTCCCACTCTTTCAAAGGTACAGATATTGTAATCAGTTAAAATTACTTCTCTTTCCTCCTAGCATTTGAATTTATCATTTTCATGATAGTCCGTAATGCACCAAATGGTGGCCCTTAGCAAGTTTATAAATGATAAGCTGAAAATACCCAATTATCCTGGCAAATTTGATCTTGTAAATATTGGTCACTAGTGCTTCACAATAGATTTTGATTTACAACAAAAGTGAAAACTTTTTTTAAACTATAAATAAAAATGTGTAGTTTATAATATCATTTTAAAAAATGAAAGAAATAAAGTGAATAATTTTTTGCTCAGTTGAATTAGATTTGCTATAATCAGCATGGAGAATTTACAAGGGTCTGTTTTCAAAGGTGTATGGTGGCGAGATGAGAAACGCTCCTCAGGTGGCGGCAGCCCGCAAGCTACCAGGGCCGGTAAAACTTTAGGAGCTGAAATTTCCGATTTTTAAATCAGAATTTCAGCTTGGCTAGTGCTAGTACACCTGCTCCGGCACTCAAAATGGTATACAAGAGGGGGCAGCATAAGAAAGGCCACCTTAGGGTGGCAAGTAGCCTCAGAACATCCCTGCCTGACCTTGTGGTAAGAGGAAGGAGTATAGCACTTTTAATGCACCTAGCACTGTAGCACCTCCAAATAATATTGACATGGTCATTGTTCTGATTACAGAGATATCAGAGCCGCCCAACCCCTCTATTATACTAATGAACAGCATGAACACTCAGCTTCACATGGCTCTGGAGAGGAATTCGTGGCTGCAGAAGAGAATTGAAGACCTAGAGCAAGAGAGAGACTTTCTCCGATGTCAGCTGGACAAGTTTATTTCCTTTGCCAAATTAGATTCTGGTAATAAGCCTACCCAGTACTACAAAACTGGGTGCATTTTTTCCCCTTACATTTCACTGCTGTTTTTCTCATACCTATACATATAACACTGCCCCTACAGCTTGCAATCTAAAGGCTCTGGTCAGTCAAAGTATCTGCAATTCCTTTTGATTTTAGCAGCTTCTTCCTTTGAATATGTAGCACCATATGGAGAACTGCCAGATGAGAGAAATAGTTGCTTCCCATGTAAGATTACTTTAGGAATGTTCTCTTGATTTATGTATACATTGATATGTTTTTTTTAGTAGTATAAATCATATAGACACACATGCCTTTCTTCATTTTCAATCTCTTCTAGATAGAACTGCTTACATTATTAGCTTATACTTTCTCATTTATACTGGCCACAGTGCTCTTGAGCCAGAAATTGTTTATTGGAAATTGCTCCCTTAAGCTGTTGCTGTGTTTCCCAACAGGATCATTTAGTATATTGCTGGCATATCTTGACTGCCATCAACTGAGATTGTTGAGTAATATGACAGGAGATAGGGTCCATTCATGCAACAAGACAGTGAAGCTATTGAAATGCAAGAAAATATATTAAAGTGTCTTCTGTTAATTATTTGATGGAACTGCAGCCTTTCATGATTTTTTACAGAGGACCAATCCAGAGCAAAACAAACCAATTGGAGATCTGATGGTAAAGAGTGTTGTATAGAGGATCTAACTGATAATGAAAGTATGTTGTCTGTAAGTACCTATTCTGAAGAAGTCGACACTTTGGCAGACACCAAGAGGCGAAAGCAAAAGGGAAATTGTAATCAGAAGGGGTTCTGCAAGCCAAAAGTCAGGGAGAGACAGAGAGGTGAGTTGTATAATCATTTAAACATCGTAGTGCTTAACCCACTGTTGTTTATGAGTCCCTGCAATATTAGCTTCATGTCAGCCAAAAAGGCACCATTCTAGGCATTTTCCTTAAAGGAAAACTATCAGGGCCGGACTGGGAGTAAAAAGCAGCCCTGGCAAAAAAATCAAAGCAGCCCACACATAAATGCATGCTGGTCTTTTACTTACACACACACGCATATTTCATATGCATATATATATATATATATATACATATATATATATATTTATACATATATATTATATAGTGCATAATGTACCCCCTACTGTAATTTATAAAGATATTATAAGTCACCGAGGAGTTATGTGACCATATAAAAGCACCGCATAACTCCGAGGTGATCACTTATCTTTATAAATTAGGGGGTACATTATGAATTATAATTTACAGTTTGTAGGTGCCTTAAAATGTAAAGAATGGCTTTGCTTACATATTACTAAACGACACTTATTAATATGCTATGCTTTTGCCAAGACCACCCCCCCTCCCCTGATTTCAGCTTTCTGCTTATGTTTCCCTCTTTTTTGGGGGGCTGATTGCCTTTATTTGAATTTCTTTGCTGTATTCTGCCCTTGCCTTCTTGCTTGCCATGGTTTATGTCATCAGTTGCAGCAGGTAAAGGAGATAGATCGGAGGAGGGGGAGTAGGACAGAGAACAAGACTGGGAGGGAGATCGGAGAAGCACCGTGAAGGGAGGAAGCTGGACAGAGCTGACATGAGGAGCTGTGAAACTTGAGACAGTGGGTGACTGTGAGGGGGGGGGGGGCAAGACTGGAGAGGGACTGTCCGAAATCAAACAGACAACTGGAAGGCAGCTTGTGAGGGAGCAGTCAGAGGCAGGGAAAGAGATGTGCAACATATGGAACGCATTTTAGGACCATGTGCCTAATTACCTTTGCTGCATGCGTTGTCCTATGCCTTCTCCATAGCGCATTGTTTCCCTTTGTAGTCACGCATGCTCCAAACGCATGATGTCCTAAAATGCGTTCCGTAGCAACACTCTTATCAGTAAAGCTAAATAAAGTATTACCTTCTCCTCACTTACTCGCTCTCTCTCCCCCTCCCTCTGGAAATAGCTTCAGCGTGTGCACTTCAACTATGTGAACTGTGCGCTCCTTGCTCGTAAAATATATTTTCTTTCTAATAGCAGATAAGTGCAGCGCCCGGCCCACTTCATCACAGGATAGAGCGGCCGTTCGGGCAAATGCCCGAACGGACAGATTACCAGTCCGGGCCTGAAAACTATACCCCCAAAATGAACACTTAAGCTAGTTTACATCATATTAAAGAATCTTACCAAACTGGTCTATATATTTAAGTAAATCTTGCCCCTTTACATCTCTTGCCATGAGCCACCATTTTGTGATGGTCTGTGTGCTGCCTCAGAGATTACCTGACCAGAAATACTGCAGCTCTAACTGTAACAGGAAGAAGTGTGGAAGCAAAAGACAGAACTCTGTCTGTTAATTGGCTCAGGTGACCTAACAAGTCTGGTTTGTTGGTATGTTTGTGTGCACAGTGAATCGTACGATTCCAGGGGACGGCCCTTATTTTTAAAAATGCCAGTTTTCTTTTTATGATTACCCAATGGCACATACTACTAGAAAAGTATATTATTATGAAAATGGTTTATTTACATAAAGCAGGGTTTTACATATGAGCTGTTTTATGCAATATCTTTTTATAGAGACCTACAGTGTTTGGGGGGTATAGTTTTCCTTTAATATAACTTTAAATCCGGGACCCCAGCACTGCAAGGCAGCAATGCTATCCCCCAGCGTTCAATGGCTGGCAGTTGGTCAAACCAATAATGCACTGCATGTCAACCAGGGGTATGAAAAACTATGTTTATATTTCCTTGTAAACAACCAGCAAGATCAGTTTGTATAATTCAAGACCTCTTATAAAATCATCATTAAGGCTTAGGTCAGACACAGTGTTTCTGACTTTTACCGCCATGAGAGGAGTACAGCCAAGGGCCCATAGCAGAGGCTGACCCAGAATAATGCAAAAGGGTAGATACAGGGAAATGGGTGGGGTTTAAATGGATTATAAACAAGGTTTTGTTGTAATTGGGCTTGGCCATGTGAATATTCTTGCGCTGGGGATTTTTTTGTTGTGGCTCCTAGTGTGACCAAAGAACTTTTATTTGGGGGCCCAAAGGAAAGGGCCTGTCTAATTAGTAGTATGGGGACCCTATGATTACTGCTGGCAGCCCTGTCTGTCTATGGAAAGGGATTTTAAAGGGATACTGTCACAGCAAAACATGTTTTTTTTTTCAAAATGTATCAGTTAATAGTACTGCTCCAGTAGAATTCTCGCTGAAATCCGTTTCAGATGAATTTTTTATATTTAATTTTGAAATTTGCCATGGGGCAAATAATGTCCATTTCCCAGGTGGCTTCAGTCATGTGACTTGTGCTCTGATAAACTTATTCTGATAAAATTATTTGCAATGTAAACAGTGTAATTTAGAAATAAAAAGTAAACTATAAAAATCATGACAGAATCCATTTAATTATCTCTGGACAGATTCCTGCCATAAAATGTGATTTCTCATTAATGAATGTTTATGCATATAAACTTCAAGTTTAATATAATAGCCATTTCACTGACATTGGGTGAAAGGACATATAAAGAAAATACAGATCCAGTCACTTGCTACTCTTTAAAGCAGCAAATATATTCCTTTCAAATGTCCGAGGTTTTCAAAGCCATAATTGTGTATTCCAAATATTTACCCTACGTACTATATTTAACTCTCTTCTATCTCACCACAGTGAAAGATGCTGATGGTGTCCTTTGCCGATACAAGAAAATCCTTTCCACTTTTCAAAAGTTAAAGAGCATGAGCAGGGCCTTTGAGCACCATTGCGTAGATCGCAACACTGTAGCCCTCACTACTCCTATAGCCGAGCTCTTGATTGTTGCGCCAGAGAAAATAGCTGAGGTTGGAGAATTTGACCCATCCAAAGAGAGACTGTTGGAATATTCTAGACGCTGCTTCTTGGCCTTGGATGAGGAGACCCTTGAGAAGGTCCAAGCACTCAAGAAAAATAAACTTCTTTTGCCCATCACCTATCGTTTCAAGCAATGATATCCAAGCGTTGACACCATATTACAAATGAAAGACTTAATTTTTCATGTCCTGATCATAGCTTTTATTAGCTTAATGCTCGATTATCTTAATGCTTGACAACTAACTGATTAAAAGTATATTATCAGATCGTTGTGGAGATGCACAACTATACATGTTTCTCTCACTCACAGGACAGGTAGACCCAGAAATGGGTAGTACCACCTTTCATGTATATATGTTTTTAAACAGGGTGGTTATGGTTCTTCATGGAATGGACGTTATGTTGGATTTTTTTTTTTATCAAAGACTTAATCTATTGCTTTAGGACCGTGGCATTTGGACATTATTGGTTCACTGTGGGAAAACTGGACTTTTTACACATTTAGCAATTACCTATTCTATTGTGAGTGGACTAAAGAGATAATTGGTGGGAGGTGGAGCACTGTGTGGTACTAAGGATATAAGTTGTGTTTTGACCATTTGAGTGTTACACTTGACAAAGGTTCTGTGTGATCCGTAACATGTCGTTTGTACAATAAAACACTAAGCAGCACCGTTCTGCAGTTTGTGGCTTCCTTCATCTGTTACGTTTGACCCAACAGTAGATGTATAGGTGTATGGGGGAAACTTGCAAGATATGTGCTGGTGTCTGCCCCAATATTGTTGTAACAGAGATGTCAGAGATGTTTGTTTGTTGTGGTCTCTACAAAAACACATATTTGCCCAGTTTGGGCCAGGTGTTTGATAACATTTATTAAAATTGTTGGGCCAATATTCAGATCAGAGTAGGGCCTAGGCATACTCCCCAGGGCATGATTTCTATTCTAGGGTGGCCAGTGTTTGCTTGCATATGGCTAGCTTTACCTTACTAAACATTAAGGCTAATTATTCAGGGATATGTATAAGACACTAAAAAAATATTTTTTTGGAAAAATAAACAAGACGGCACTTGTCAACCCTGCTGCGCAACTCTTCGTTTTAAATTCTCCTTTAAAAGAAATACTTTTGTTTCTTTTGTCTCAAATGTATCTATTGCATTTTCTTTCAGTTGACAGGTTGTGTTAAATTTTGACCACAAGATGGCATTGTGCTTGTGAATACATTTTTATTAAGGACGAACAGAATCCAGGAATTGAAAGTCCCAGCACTTATGCAGAATTGGAAAAGAAATGGTTTGGGGCTCAGCTTTAGGGCTATTTAGGTCACGATTTGGGGTGAACCATTATTTGCTGTATTGTTTGTGTCTTATAGTATCCCATATTCCTGGGAGACAAGCCTTCATTTCTAATGTGATAAAGCTAGCTGTATGCAGACAAACACTGGTTGCCTATCTAGAACTCTAGGATTGACTATCCTGTTTGGTGAGCCTGCCTAGGCCCTACTCTGATCTGATTATCAGTCTGAAATATAGGCTAGAAATTCCAGTAACCATAGCATAGCAGTATGAGTGACATGGCAATGTTTTCACATGTAAACTGTTAATGGAGAATTCAACCCTAAACTTAAAAAACCCCTAACCCCATACCCTACATACACCCCCCTCCCTCCTCCACCAGCCTCAGTCTTACTCCGGGCAAATGCCCCTAACGTTTTACTTACCCCTCGGTGCAGATGCAGGCATTGGAGTTCACGGGCGCCATCTGCTTCTCTTTGAAATGAGACCGGCATGTCGGCGCATACGCAGTTGGAGCAATTTTCTGCTTTACGATAACTGCATAATGTGCTGAAAGTCACGAAAAAGCCCGAAGCGCTGGTCTCATTACGAAGATTACCAAATCGGCTGAAGATGTCACTTGTGAACTCCGATGCCTGAAACTGCACTGAAGGGTAGATTTGCCCGGGGTGACACTTAGGCTGGGGGAGGAGGGAGGGGGGTCTATGTAGGGTAGGGGGTAGGAGTTTTTTTAAGTTTAGGGTTGAATTCTCCTTTAAGTGGGCTCTGATCAAAATTGAAGTGATGATATGGAAGATAACGATGGTGACCACAAGCTATGTTGAAAGATAAGCATTTCAATCTGGAATATAGAAAGTAAGCACCAATTATATAGTGAAAAATGTAGACCCTATTCTAAAATAGGGGTTGCATATAAAAGCAAGAGGCCGAAAGGCCAAGCACAGTGGTGTAACAAAGTCTTGGTGGGTCCCATCCAGTTGCCTCCCATGTGGTTGATTGTGTCTGAAAAGGTGAATGACGGAAATTGCATCACTAAGCACTTATTATAACTGACTACATCACTAAGCACTGTATACTGTATATAAAGTGATTTTAGCCTCACAGGTTCTTTGACAGGTATGGTGGATAAAAAGCCTGCGAGCTTGAACACTGCTTGTGTACCCAGATGCTTTAAAAAAGGCTGATAGCTGTCCTTTGGGAAGACATTGTAGAAACCCCTTGACAGCTCTGCCAAAGCCACAAACATGTCTGCTATCAGCAATCATGGGGCCATGTAAAATCAACCCCAGACATGTGAGTGGAAAGTACTGTGAATGCCACAACTGAAAGTACAAACCAAAGACTGCCACTTACCATACATATCCACTAAAAAAAGAAAGAGAGACAGAGAGTGAAACAAACCACAAAAAAACCTCAGAAACAAAAGTAGTTAATAAATTCAACTTTTCTAAAAAAAAAAAAAACCATGGAATTTAGGGGTTTTTTTTCATCCGCATGCTAAACAATTCTCATGAAATAAAACAATACAGTATTTTCCCTTTTCTGGTAGGTGATTTATTGAATTGCTACAGTTTCAGTATCATCATTATTTTTCAGAGGCAAACAGTTTAATCTCAGATATGAATGCTATTTTAAAATCGAGGAGGATGACTGAGAAGCCTCCATGAGAAAGGAGGCAGATATATTCTGGTCCTATGCTGCCCCTAGGCCCTGGACCGCTTTGTGCCCATTGGCCCAATGACGGTGGAAGTGACATCACTACAAATTAGGGATGCACCAAATCTGGGCCCTGGACAAGATACCTCCCTACCCCCCAACCACCAGATATATTCCCATGAAATTGTATTTACCATATAGGCATCTGAGGGCTGTCCCCTTAAAGCTGTTAACCTAGGCACAGGCCCTTGAGTGCCTATATGCTAAATATAGCACTGCCTGTAATACTTAAAACAGCCCTCCCACCCAGGGTCCCCAAATTATTATGCTTGATGCCAAAGTTATAGGTAATAGGTAAAAAAAACCAATACTATAGGAAGACTTTTTTTATATATCACGTGTGAAAATATTCATTGGGAGTTTTAAAATTTTATTTATCTATATCCTGGGTTTATTGTCATTATTTTTAAATAAAATGACATTATATATATATATATATATATATATATATATATATATATATATATATATATATATATACATATATATATACGGGACCTGTTATCCAGAATGCTCGGGACCTGGGGTTTTCCAGATAATGTATCTTTCCATAATTTGGGTCTTCATGCCTTAAGTCTACTAGAAATTTATTTAAACATAAAATAAACCCAATAGGTTGGTTTTGCTTCCAATAAGGATTAATTATATCTTAGTTGGGATCAAGTACAAGCTACTGTTTTATTATTACAGAGAATAAGGAAATCATTTTTAAAAATGTGGATTATTTGGATAAAATGTATTAGGATATATATGTATATATACACAAGACTCGACAGACAGACGGCACTTCTGGAATAGGTTTATTGGGGTTGCTGCTGTAAAACCTAACGCGTTTCGGGAGTATATCCCTTAATCATCACCTATGATTAAGGGATTTACTCCCGAAACGCATTAGGTTTAACAGCAGCAACCCCAATAAACCTATTCCAGAAGTGCCGTCTATCTGTCGAGTCTTGTAAATGTGCACAGTGGGGACACTGTTTGACTGAGCACCTGGTTTTAGGAACATGCGGTGAGCAGTAGCGGTCCTTTCTTGTTCTCTCTCTCTCTCTCTCTATATAGTGAATAAAGTAAAAAAAAATATAAGGATATTATAAGTTACTGAGGAGTTTCATGACCATATAAAAACTCAAGGCCGAGTGTTTTTATACAGGTCATGGAACTCCGAGGTAACTTCTAATATCCTCATATTTTATAACTGGATGTACTTTATTTATTATAATACACAAATTTTAGTGAGTCATGTGACAGAAATGACATCAGAACTCCGTTTATAACTGATGACATCAGAACTCACCGTTTATAAGGATATAATTTACAAGATATAAATGGATTTTGTGTATATATATATATATATATATATATATCACTGCCCAAATACCAACCTCTAATTACAAATAACTATATCATTTATGCAGATAGCTCCCACACATTCCCAGGAATAATATTTATTTAAATAAGGGACATTTTGGGCTGATCAGACTCACCCAGCAGTACAAAGTACTATATATACTACACACAGGGAACTCCATAAAGGACGTGCAGTTTTTCTTCTCGCCAAATGCCTGACCCCGTTCTTCTAGTAGAAAAACCCAACAAACTAACCCGCTCCCCAAATCTAGCGGCATGCCCTGCTTTCCCTTTGATAGGCTCACGCTCCGATCTACCAGAAAATCCCCGCCCCCGGTGGTCACGCCCCTGAGACAATTTACCAATCAGATAATTCACTTTATTTATTTGCAACAAAAGAAGAGAAAAAAAAAAGCCGGGTGGGCGAGGCTTGTTGCCATGGTGACGCCAGGCGCCGGGAGATGGCGTGTGGGCCGCGTGAAGCCGTAGCAAGATGGCTGCGCTGGAGGTGGCGGAGAGGTCAGAGGGTGTTTCTATAAGTGCCATGTCTTTTGGTTTCATGAATAACTTTCTTTGCTATACTTCATTTTCACTTATAGGTTTCTTAATTGGCAGCTGTGGCAAGTCTAACGTTGTTTGACTGTGAAATCCTGCTTGGGTTGTAGATAAGAGATTCAGTGTCATGTCCTGACACGTATATACATATCCCTAGATATCAGCTGTCTGGATCTGAACTCATTGTGTTTGTGTGTGAGCCAGTTGACAAAGCTGTATATTATTTTATTCCTCTATGGGGCACGTAGTGTTACTTTCCTATTAAACTTGCCTAGTCCAGATCCCTATATACTTTTTTGTACCTTATTGGTATTTGGTTTTCTTCTTTTAATGTTATTTGAGTTTGTTTCTTTATTCATTTATCCTCACACCCCCTCCCTGTCCCTGCTTTAAGTTGTCCTTGAGAGCTTCCACCCAGGGTCATTCATTCTGTGACATTCACAGGAGAATTAGGAATAACCTGAATACATTTGTGCCTTCCTTCATTTTGACTAGCAATGTTTTTTATAAAATGTCAATAAATACCAAGTCTATAATGGGCTTTCTTTTTAATTGTGATGGGGAATTGGAGCAAAATTGATTTGTAGTGGGCCCATTGTTTGCACAAAGTATTTCTAATATAGTGTGGCTCTTATAAGTTGTGTTGTAATACTGCAGTTGTACTAAAAGCAATAAAGGAAAGTTAAATTAAGAAGTAGCTAGAAATGTTGTACATTATGTTTTGTGCTTCTGTACCAGCCCAAGGCAACCACATCACTTTAGCAGTAGAGATCTGTGTCTCCAAAGATGCCCCAGTAGCTCCCCATCTTCTTTTCTGCTGATTCACTGCACATGCTCTGTGCTGCTGTCACTTACTGAGCCAAGGGACCCACTCACAATATACAGTACACATAGAATAGAAATGTCAGAGTATAAGGCTGATTAGTAATTAATAAATATAATTACTACATGGCAGCACAGAAACCAGCACAATTAGCATCAGAATTTAATAATCAGCCCTGTAGCATCATTTTATATTGCAGACAAACCTCATTTTCTGCTTGATAATTTGTGACAACCCCTAAGCCTAGCTCAGCTGTTCAGAGCCCACTGAGCATGTGAGTGTCACAGACACTTTCCAAGATGGTGACGCCCTGTACAACTTTGAAGTCCTGGATCATTGCTGCTATTGACAAGTTTAAACTTTAGCGTTGTGCAATAAGTTCTTTATGTAAAATATGGCATTTGTAGCTCTATTCATTTTTAGGGTTTAGTTCTCCTATTAGGGCAGCCGGTTTTGCACTCTGGAATAAAGTTTTATTGGCACTGGCTCACTGTACTGTTTCCTACTTTTGATCTTGGGCCAGTTTGCTCCTATTTTGACCCTCAATGAATATAATGTTGGTTGCCTGTGCCCGAATAATTTTAGCAGCCAGGCAGAGGTTTGAATGAGAAACTGGAATGTGAATAGGAATGGGACTAAATAGAAATAGAAAGATCAGTAAGATCAGTAACAATAAAGTTGTAGCCTCATAGAGCAGTTCTTGTTTTTGTCTGCTGGAGTTTTGGTCCCCAATTTGAAAGCTGTGAAAGAGTAGAAAAGGAAAGCACATAATTAAAAATCTATAAAAAATGAATACAGACCAAAACGTTGCTAAGAATTGCCCATTACGATAACATACTAAAAGTTAACTTAAAGGTGAACCACCCCTTTTTAAATTGAATGCACTATGTTTAGTGCTTCTAGCTGGATTTTCCAAGAACTTTCTCATGTTATCAGATAAGATTATTGTAATGGACTGATTATCTCATCCACAACATGTTTTGGACTGGTTCATATTAAAATGATGATGTCATAAGTAAAGTATTTATAGTTCATGGGCATGCAAATCTATTGTGGGCTTCTGATTCTATAAACCAGTGCCAGATCATTTTTATATCAATGTTAAAATCCACAAACAAGACAGAACTTTCTTAATTAGTTTCCCTTCTAAGTTTATTTTGCTGGAGGCCGTAATGGTTACGGGAGAAGTATGTTGTCTGAAATAAATTATATAAATGTAATTTTAGTTAAATAGTTAAATTAGAAGCTCTTGTGAGCAGGAACCAGTGTTAACATTTTTATTTTGTAAACTGTGTCAGATTATATTAAGACCCCTGTTTGTTTTAAATGAGCATAAAGTTTTGTGTAACTAGCTGGCACTATATAAAAATGATAATTATGATGATTAAGTGCATAGCTTTCTGTGTGGGACATGAGGCAGTTTCCTGTGTACGACCCATGGAAAGTTCTATCTGCTTTATGTAAGTAGCTCAGACATTTTACAATAAAACTGAACTTGTATTATCTTTGTAAAGGACCAGTAATGGCAAAAAAAAATTCTAAATAAAATTTGTTAGTATGCTACGAAAAAGAGACGACAACACATATTAAACTTTAAAATTAAGTCTTTATTAAAAAATAACTTACCGAAACTCTGCTTGCGCTCCTCTTCAGAAAAGGCGATCGGCCATCCATCGTGCTGCGCTCCATTTCTCCTTCCTTACAGGAGATAGCCAGGGAGGAGAAATCGAGTGCTGCACAATGGATCGTCGCCATTTCTGAAGAGGTGCGCTAGCGGAGTTGCTGTAAATTATTTCTTAATAAAGACTTAGCGATTTCAACGTTTAATATGTGTTGGTGGATTTTTATTAGAAATTTTTTTTGCTGTTCCTGGTCCTTTAAAGTGTCAGAAGTTGGTGAGGCGAAGAAGCTTACTTTGAGACCAGCACTTGCAATCCATACAACCTGCTAAATAACCTGCATTTTTAAAGGTAATTTCACACTGGGCAATTTGGGGAGATTTAGTTGCTTGGCGACTAATCACCTCATCTTTGCGGGGACCAATCTCCCAAAATGCCTTACCTCTGTTTTGCGCCGGTTAAAATGAAAAATCGCCTGCAGCATGGCACACGCGTCTCTTCGTATTCCGAAGTCACCCGAAGTTTCCTCGCGAGACACGAATCGACGCATGTGCCATTCCTCAGTCGATTTTTCATTTTAGCCGGCGCAAGACAGAGGTAAGGCATTTGGGGAGATTGGTCGCCGCAAAGACGTGGCGATTAGTCGCCAGGCAACTGAATCTCCCCAAATCGCCCAGTGTGACATTACCCTAACCTGAAGCAGTGCTATCTAATGTTTTTATACAGTTAGCCAAATATTTACCATATTGAAAGTTAAAGAAGCAGTTACTTAAAAGTGATAGTCATATCAGAAACTCGGTGGGTTCTTTGTCCATATGTGAACTAAACTTTTCAAATAGATATTTCTATGATAAAAAAAAAAAAAAGCTGCTGCTCTGCCAGGTTAGAAGGGAATGATGGGAAACTGAGTAGTATGGGAATGGTAACAGGCTGATAATTGCATGAACAGCCGTATAAGGTCGCTCAGCAGTGTTTCACTTGACTTTAAACTGAGGTGCTGAAACGGCGAATCCACAAAAGGAAAGCTCTTCAACTGTTCAGTAGCAGATTGACTTCATTGTTCCAATACATTCCATAGTTCCTGACCCACTTTAGGATCAACTCAAAGCCAAGGCTTGACCCCTTCCAGCATTTTCTGACAAAGCAATATTTATTGTTACTTCATGATTCCTGATGTAGCAAAGCAACCCCGAGCTACACACATCAGCACAATCCATGTTGTTGTTGCCTGTGAAATTGATGGCAGTTTAGTTGTCCTCATCAGGAATGTTTGTGCTGTGGAAACATCAGAGTGACCTATCCTTGTATTTGTTACTCTCTGACATCAATAAGTGACAAATATGAGGATGTAGTTCACTAAATCTTTAAAGCTTTTATGTCTCTGTGTGTGTGTGTGTATATATATATATATATATATATTTTGTGTGTGTATGTATATATATATATATATATATATATATATATATATATATATATATATATATATATATATATAAAATTGTTTTTATTATTTATTTATTTTTTGGCTCAAAAGAAGCTAGTACACAGGACTTTATTTTAACAGAAAAAAACTTAACGTTTCGGCTAGGTCCCTAGCCTTTCTCAAAGTGAATGAACAACCAATTTAAAGCATCAAAGGCGGGAAAAGGGTATGGGTGACATCATAGATTGTCATGGATGTGGGTGGGGCAATACACAAACGTAAAAACAGTTTGCAAACACAAAAGGTGACAGAAAACAACATCGCATGTACAGAAATTGAGGAGTAGTCAGTAAAGCTGCAATAATGCACAATGTTGCCAAAACAATCATGGTGACATGTAACTGACTACTCCTCAGTTTCTGTACATGCAATGTTGTTTTCTTTCACCTTTTGTGTTTGCAAACTGTTTTTGTATATTTCACACACTTTATTGTTGTTTTTACGTTTGTGTATTGCCCCACCCATGGTTGTGTGGTTTGTTTCATTCACTTTGAGAAAGGCTAGGGACCTAGCCGAAAATTTAGTTTTTTTTTCTGTTAAAATAAAAACCTTTTTTTCCCCATAAGTCCTGTGTGTGTTAGCTTCTTTTGAGCCATTGTAAATGCATAGCTCTGCACCCAGGCACCTTATACCAGTATATGTGCTGTGCCGGCATTTCTCTCTTTCTCTCTCTCTCTCTCTCTCTCTCTCTCTCTCTCTCTCTCTCTCGAGAGAGAGAGAATATATATATAGAGAGAATATATATATGTGTGTGTGTGTGTATATATATATATATATATATATATATATATATATATATATATATATATATATATATATATATATATATATATATATATATATATACATATATATAAATATATACATATACACACACACGATTTGTCCACTACCTAAATGGTTCCTTTACACTTTTAAAGTTGGTTTCTATTTTCTAATTATTTTCTGTGTTCTGCTAAATCTTTTTTTTTTTTTTTTTTTTTTTTTTTTGAAGATTCTATATTAATTTCAATACAAATAGCAGGGATTTAGAGTTGTGAATAATTCTAGCATTCGGGTAGAACTTTTTGTATTTTATTCATTCATTTATGTAGCAGCACAAATGGATGCAGCGCTTTGCAAGGCAGAAATCCAAACAGCGATGCAGTTATTATAGAATACAGTGAGAATAAATACTACAATGCTAGGAGTTCAATACACAGTTGCAAAGCTCCAAAGAGCTTACAGTCTATTAAGAAGAGTGTACGGTCCTGGGGAGGGGAACAAGTGCACAGGTCAAAGGTGTGTGGCTGGAGAGGAAACAGAGTGATTTTTAAGGAGCTTTAAAGGAGAACCAAACCCCCAACTAATGAAATCCCCTACCTTTAATAGTCCCCCCTCAGCAATTCATGTGGCTTTGCCGCATGTGCAGTTGTTCAGGACCGGACCACTGCTACAACTGCACATGCGCCGATACGGCACTTACTGAAGATTCCTGAAGCAGTGAAGATGGCCTCCGTGAGCTCTGCTGCGCTGACTCTACAATGAGGGGTAATTAAAGACTTAGGGGCATATACAGTTATTAACACCAGTGCGGAGGGGGGACTATGGAGGGTAGGGGTTTTCATTATTTGGGGGGTTTGGTTCTACTTTAAGAGTAGAGTTAGAGGCACATTTTCAAATTCATGTGAGTTTTTAAAAACTCCCCTAAACACCAGCAGCCTCCATTAATAATATACAAAGTGCTTCACAATCAGACATTTCGCATCTTTTGTAAATTAACAAAGTCCTAGTTCTTTTGGCGCATAAACTTCAGAACCTGTTTGGTATATCTTTGTTGTTAATTTTTCCCTGTTTCTTTTTGTTCCCACTTTTCAGGCTTCATTTACCTCAAATGGACTGCTATGTAATTCATGAGGTATACGACGGTGACTTTTCCCAAGAACAATTTGAAGCAGAGCTGGATGCAGCCCTGGAGCACCAATATCGTTATATTGTCATTGAGCCTGCAAGGCTGGGAGATGAAACTGCCCGGTGGATTTCAGTGGGTAACTGCCTGCACCAAACATCCATCGTAACAGGAGCTGTCTGTCTATTGTCACCTCTTGGTCTACCTCCTAACTCTGCTTATTACTTAGGGCTGCCAGCTGGAGCAATAAGTGTGGCATGTGCTGCTCTTTATGGTGTCTCTTGGCAATCTGACCCATGCTGCCATTATCAGGTGGATTACAGCGGGCGTGAGCTTGCACTTTTGCCACCTGGGACCTTGAGGACTTCTTCTCCAGTTGTTCTGGTTCGGACGGAGAATACTCAGCGGAAGCGACTGCATAATGTTATTGCACTGACTGCCCTTGCATATTGTGTCCAGAAGCTTTATGAGTTGTGCACAGACTGAAACTTCTAAAAGTCCTTACAATTAACTTATTTGCCAAAAAAAAAAAACCATATAACACTGCTCATAGTATAAAGCATTGTTGCAATGTTCATAATTTCTTTGCTGCACTGGGAGAAAACTAAGGTTACAGTTTGAAAAAGAAACACCTTTGCAGGATACAAATGCACGATGCTTGTTGGAAGACATAAGGATTGAAGTTATAAAGTTACTTGTGTATATGATAACCTTAGGGATTATTTTAATAGTACGTCATTCTGTCATGTTACAGTTTGTCCTTGATCTTCCACCTGCTCAAGGATTGTGGGAATTGTAGTTTAACAACTGTAAGTGAGTATTGGAGTTAAAAACCCATGGTTTAGATCTGCAGCGAGACTTAAGTTGTCAATGGAAAGACTTCTGAAGTCACAAGATGAGGTGATGCCGGCAGATAGCAATTAGTGTCCATATAAAACAGTTGTTTAAAGGGAAAGTAAAGCATAGTGTAAATATATGTTTGCTCTACTGACATAAGGCTACATTGCTGCTTTCCATATCCTACAGTCCCGTGCCTTCCCCCGCTGGATTTCAATAACATGATTCTCCTTTTGTGTAGGTGACACTTGGTGCAGGTCTGGACTGGGAGTTACAATAGGCCCTGGCATTCCAAGTACACAGAGGCCCAAATAGTCCTCCTCCAGCCCACTTAATAGTGATTGTGTATGAGACCTTACAGCAGCCCCTCTGGCATTTGCCAGAACCCACAGATTGCCAGTCCGGGCCTGCACTTGTGCACCAATACCCTGTACCTCAGGGTAGTTCCCCTGTGTTTCTGTTTTGCCCCTGGAGATTATGTTAATCAGGGACAATAGTAAGTGGCATATGGTTGCAAGTCATTGAAAGGATGGGGGGAGACATTGTTGCAAGCCTATATTTACTGATATTTAATAACAGATTTACTTGTCCTGTAAAGTGAATGCCAGAAATGGCGTTAATGAGCTGGCTTTAAAAAACGTTAATACTGCCTGTGCCTCACGGCATTAACTTTAGGGGCATTTACTATAGTCCACCTGTTCCTGTGCATATAGGGAGGATTTTGGCCCAAAAACACTTGTGTGCTTTGCAGGCCTACATCTGTCCTGTGTGCACAGCTATAGGCCGTTGTTAGTGAAGTCAATGGCAAAAAACAACAGCGGGAAAAAAACATGTCTGCCATTACCCTAATGGTGGTGGCTTGCGGGGAGATTAGTCGCCAAGTGACAAATCTTCTCTACTGCGAGCGACTAATCTCCCTGGCAAGAATGCGAATCGCTGGCGGGATGGCATACGCGTTGCTTTGTTTTCTGATGTCGTTCAAAGTTTCCTCGTGAGGCAACTTTGGAAAACTGAAGCGATACATATGCCATCCCGCCAGTGATTCGCATTCTTGCCGGGGAGATTAGTCATTAGTCACCTGCAGTAGATTTGGCGACTAATCTTCCCGTGTGCCACCACACATTAGTCAAACATTAGGCTCTTTTTTTTTTCTGTACATTACTTCTAGCCTTTTAGGGCAATGGCACACTGGTAGATAAGTGCCTGCAATAAATCTTCACTAATGTAGTTCATAGTGATGCACCGAATCCACTATTTTGGATTTGGCCAAACCCCTGAATCCTTCACGAAAGATTTGGTCGAATACCGAACCCGCATATGAAAATTAGGGGTGGGAAGGGGAAAACATTTTTTACTTCCTTGTTTTGTGACAAAACATCACGCAATTTCCCTCCCCACCCCTAATTTGTATATGCAAATTCAGATTCAGTTTGGCTAGGCAGAAGGATTCGGCCGAATCCGAATCCTGCTGAAAAAGGCAGAATCCCGAACCGAATCCTGAATTCGGTGCATCCCTAATAGTTCATGCCCTCATTTGCTTTTCCTGCTCTAGCTCAGTACTAGGTTGGAGTGAGCAGTTTGAAAGTATTTAATAAAATTATCAGGTGCACATATGTTTTTTTTTTTATACTGCTACAGAACAGGAGACTGTGTGTATTGCTCATAGTTCTCTTCAGTATCTAGAACATTTAGGGGCTGATTTATTAATGGACGAATAGTAAATTCGAATTTTCAAATAGTTTTATGGTGTAAACATTCACACATTAGAATTTTAATCCCCCAATTCGAATGTAAATTCGAATGTGAGATTTATCACACCACCACCATATAAAAACGGTATTCGCCAACTAACATCTGCCCTGTTCATTTACAAGTCAATGCAGCAAACAAGATTCCCTATTTCCCCTAGGTCTCTCCTGATAGTGGTTGCCTAGTGCTGGCTGGAGGGGTTGGCACCTCTCCCAACAGTATCTGCACAAAGATTTGACAAACACCGAAGGCTAGTATAGCGGGGATATCCCCTGCACGTTTATTTCGTCAAGTGATGTAACGTTTCGGGGGCATGCCCCTTCCTCAGACCAGAGGAAGGGCACTCCCCCGAAACATTACATCACTTGAAATAAACGTGCAGGGGATATCCCCGCTATACTAGCCTTCGGTGTTTGGCAAATTTTTGTGCATTTACAAGTCAATGCCTGAGGTCCATTGAACCATTTGAATATGTTAATTGCAATCAAGTTTTTTTCGGAGGGAAAACTTGATTCAAATGCGATTCGAATTTTTGGGTTGGGACTATTCGATCGAATATTAGACATTTTGCCCCCCATTCGAGTTGAGTATATTTGCCCATAAATATATGGTCTTGGTGTCAACATGATCATTTGAATTAGGTGGTTTCTTGTATGCTATGAGCATTCTACCCTCTTACAGTAACACTACTATTCTTACCTCTTGTTACAAGACTCCTACAATCCTATGTTTAAAGGGATATTCTGGGGCTGGGTTATTATTTCCACATTTGCCGTTTAAGAGCTACTTTTTAATGTGAAAAAAACTGCTCTCATCCTGAAGGTGTTGCAATAAGTAAACACAGACAGAGAGTGCATTTTGTATCCAGAAAGCTTAATCTTTAAATGTTATTTATTCTAATTTACATTTTTTTTCCTCTTCTTGTTGAAGGGGAATACCACTTTAGTATTCCAATACATTTGGATGTGGGGTTTAATTTTAGTGCTTTACTGGATTTTGTAGTGTAGTTAGCAGGTAGTGGCTGCCAGAATGTAATCTAGAAAAGGATCTGATTTGTAAAATAAATGTAAGAAATTCCCATTATAATCATTAGTTTTGTGTTGCCAGGGATGATACCAACAACTAAATATTATAAGGGATATTATCATATATGCAAAAGTATATATGTGCTTTCCTTACTTGGGAGGGGATTCTAAGTAGCAGGAAAAAAACACTAACAGGCCCAGAACTGCACTCCTTTGGGACCCTGCATAGAGTGCCAGCTCCGGAGGCTGTTGTCTATGCAGCTTGCACTCCAGATTTAAAGAAAAATAGGCAGGAGTTAACTACAAGACTCCACTCAATCTTGCAGCCCTTGGCACCCCCTAACATGCATGTCAATCACTTGCAGGTTAAGGAACGTCCCAGGGCATGAATCTGAATTGCTATTGAATGCAGACAGCAGTATATTCAAAGCACAGCTGTGTGTACTCTGTTCTAGGAGAGCAAAGAGCTGCACCTTTGAGGGACAGTGCAAAAAAAAAATAATTTTTTTTTTAAATACTACATACACATAAAAAGTTATATCCATCAATGACTGAAGACGTCTATCCCCTAACCCTGCTGTGGTTAATGGCACTGCAATTTTAAGGGGTGATTTATCAATGTTTGAATTTGAATTTTTGCACAAAAATGCACAAATTCAAAATTAAATGTTCAAAAAGTTCAATGTTTGGTATTTCTTAAGCACAAAAAACTTGATTTTCAAGGCTTTTTGTAAACTTGTAAATTCAAATTTTTCTAGTTTTTTTTTTTTCACGATTGTATTCAATCGAAGTTTTTATATTCGGCTTTTTTTATTAACAAGTAGGGCCTCATTTATCAACACTAGGCAAATTTGCCAATAGCAGCCAATCAGATTGTTGCATTCATTGTTCTACTTGCAGCTGGCTTTAAAAAGCTAATCACTTATTGGTTGCTATGGATAACTGCCCATGGGCAAATGCCCAGTGTTGATAAATGAGCCCCATAGTGTTTTGTTGTTTTTTTAATTGTGAGTTTATTTGGAGTAGAAAAAAAACATAGCCTTCTTCTTGGTGTCAAAATGCACACATTCAAATTTTAATCCCCCTATTCCAATGTGAGATTTATCAAACCTTGACCATGGAAACAGTCTTAATTCGAATATTCAACTAAAACCTGCCGAGTTCATGTACAAGTCAATGGCAGTCAAGTCAAGAGGTCCGTTGAGCCAATTGAAGTTGTTAATAGCCTTCCTGACATTCAAGTTTTTTTCGGGGGGAAAACTCGAATCAAATACATAATTAAATTGTCTGATCATTCCTATTAGATCGAATATTAGACTTCAAATTTTTTCTTAACCCCACATTCGAGTTGTGAGTATATTTGAATTTATTAGAGTAAAAAAAAAAATTCACATGAATTCGAAATTCGACCTTTGATAAATCTGCCCATAAGATTTTGTAAACTGCATAATTCCCTATACACTATTATTCTAAATTGAATGCAGCAGTACAGTGATTGATTTTTGGTTGCATATTTATAATCACATTTGCAATTTAGATATATCTGGGAGCCAGGTTAGCTTTAATATCTGTCATTGCCGCTGCAAAAGACAGTTCTATACAATATAGAACAGGTGTAATGATTTTTTTTTTTTTTAAAGCTAGTAGAATGTCTATAAAAGGGGTGGTTCACCATTGTTAACTGTAAGTATGTTATAGAATGGCTCATTTTAAGCAACTTTTCAATTGGTCTTTTATAGTTTTATAGTTTTTTTTAATAGTATTTTCTGCCTTTTCCCAACTTTCAAAAGGTGGTCACTGATCCAATCTAAAAAAACAAATGCTCTGTAAGGCTGCAAATTTGTTATTTCTACTTCTTAATACAAATTTTTATATCAAAGTCCTCTCCTATTCATATTCCAGTCTTTTATTCAGATATGTGCATAGTTGCTACGGTAAGTTGGATCCTAGCAACCAGATTGCTGAAATTGCAAACTAGTGAACTGCTGAATAAAAAGCTAAATAACTCAAAAAACATAAATAATAAAAAAATGAAAACCAATTACAAATTGTCTTTAGAATATCACGCTCTACATCATAGTAACAGTTAACTCAAAGGTGAACAATCCCTTTAAAGATGAGTAATGACAAAAAATAAATGTTTTATGCTTTTTATTATAATTGTTTGTGTTTGCTGCAAAAGCAAATACAGTCTATATGAATTACATATTGTAGCCATGGTGGCAGGCATTCAAATTGAAATTGGGCTAAAGGGCACATGATTGCATTTGGGATGCATCGAATCCAGGATTCGGTTCGGGATTCTGCCTTTTTTAGCAGGATTCGGGCAAATCCTTCTGCCTGCCGTAATTAGCATATGCAAATTAGGGACGGGAAGGGAAATTGCGTGACCTTTTGTCACAAAATAAGGAAGTAAAAAAGGTTTTCCCTTTCCCACCCCTGATTTGGCTCGGTATTCAGCCGAATCTTTCTTGAAGGATTCGGGGGTTCGGCCGAATCCAAAATAGTGTAGAATGGATAAGCTGTGTAATAATAAATTAGGTCAAATGCCATTCATGAAATTCTCTCATTAAATATACCGCTTGCTGCCAAGTAATCGTTTATTTGTAAGTGATGCTTGAATTTGTTAATCCTTTAAATTAAAAAGAATCTAGGTCCAAGTGGTGGTACCTTGATTTATATTCTTATACAGTTTTGTGCCTTTTAAAATTTCTACAGTGCCAAATCTAAGAACAATGTAATTTAATGCTGTCCTGTATTAATCAGCAGAGTGAGTTTGCAACCACTGAAGACATTGCTGTTTTAAGGCCTCATGTTTCATAAGTTGCAGAAAACTGAAAGGCTTCTATAGATTATTTTTTTTTCCACCCAACTTGAAAACAAGCATATACAAAGGACCAGTAATTACTGTGAAACATTTCCCATCTATCGCCAGAAACAGAGCTTTTAAAACAGTATGGTAAAATTCTCTCTCAAAAAAGGTGGAAATGTTCAAGCATGACATTGTGACTGCAAAGTTGCTGCCTCTTTTCTTTGCATTTTTATTCGCTTTCATCGAAAGTATTGATTTAGAATGTATTATGCACCTTATTATTGCGTATTGTAGCAGAACACTTTACTTTATTAAATATGGTCCATAAAGCACAGGGACCCAATTTTGTTAAAGGTAAAGGGGTTGTTTACCTTCAAACATTTTTTTTTTCAGTTCACTTGGCTTCAGCTATAAAGGTGGCCATAAACACACAGATAATATCGTACGAAACAAATTTTCGTACGATATTCGGTGCGTGTATGTTGGGAAAAGAGCCGGCCGATATCGACTTGAATATCGGTTAGCTCGTTGATCAGGCTGGATGGAAAATTTTGATCGCACCCAAACATCGGCCATTGTTAGTGCTGATTCGTCAGATACAGGTAGAATTCTATTGTTTCTTCCTGTATATCTACCTGTATATCTGACGATTCAGCTCTATACGTGTGTATTATATTCATAATTGTTACATCTATGGCCACCTTAAGAAATAAAAACTTTTTCCAATTACTTTCTGTTTTGTATCTGTGACAGTTTTGCTAATATTGAAGTGTAAACTTTGATTTTTAACCTTTAAAAGAAACTCTGGGGAGGCGTAGACTTTGTAACTGTAGTTAATAATTGCTAATATTCCACAGATACTGCTGAGAATTGAATTGACTAACTGTATCAACTAAATGTAGCAAATTGTAACCATTCAGAATGCTCCTAGATCACTGAGCTGCCAGACTGAAACACTAGAGACAGGAACTTTAAATTTACATTTTGGGAAGAAAAAAAAAAGAGAAGATGGAAAGCAATTTAAAAGTTTTTATTTCTGGTGAACAATCTGAATAAAAGTATTTGGAAGTTGAATAACCCCTTAAAGTATCACTGCTCTTTAGAATCTCACATTCAATTGGCACGTGTGATTATCTGTTAGTCACTTGTACTGTCACTTATTTAACCTCTGTAGCAAATACCTTGAAGTAAGTAGTGACAAACCAAATGCTGCAAATTCAAAACTCTATGAATGTGCAACATCATACTTACCCTCAAAGAAGTGCCAACAATGAGGCTGAAGATAATAGGCAATCTAAGGCAAATCATTATCACCAGCCATTCTTGTTAGCAAAGAATTTGTCCATTTATAAAGAATTTAGATAGGATTTTAACTTTTATTGCGGCTGAAAATGTAAGTGGTATTTTTCCCCATTATCACTTGTAGAGCTTCTATGTGGCACATTTATTTTGGTTTGCATAGACTACTAGATGGTTATGGTATTAACATGCACATGTTTGATGATCTACATAACTGTACTCTTGTTTTTATGCAGTGCACATTTTACCTCTGATGTCTATGGTGCTGCTTTATTTCTCTGTTTCAGGAAAAAAAATCTTCATTGAGTTGTGCATTCCATTCAACTCAACTGGTGTTATGAAGATATTAGAAAAAAAACTATAAGACAAAGCAATAAATTATACATTTTACTGCATTGCCTATTTGCATAAATGTGATGGCACTATATAAAAGATAATTATTTAACATTATCACATGCCTTTGATGTCTAGCTATACACTTTGTCATTAAATGATGTTTGCCAATAATAAGAGATTAGTGTCTAGTACCCTCGTGCATACTGTGTGCAGTTGCTGAAACTTCAGACAGAAGGGTGGATTGGCTCTGTATTCGAAACAGCAGTGTATGTTTGATTGTGCACATTGAGTCTTCAGCCCACATCCCAAGCTGCGTGCACAGCACAATGTGATTGCTTTTTTAGCTTATATAGTTAAACAAGCTTAGGCTGGTGGCAAATGGGGGCCTGTGCTCCTCTCAGGGAGGTAGAACTACACAAGCGCTTTTATAGGATGGTGTCAGATCGACAAAATGCATCCTACAAGTCTGATGTTGTCGTGTGGGTTAAAATACAATAGGACCGATACAAAAATCGAATGCGTAAACTACATGTAAAATTTTCCATCCAACATGACATGACTGTTGCATGTGAATGCTGCACGCTGCGTCTTCATCCAACAAGATAAAAACGGATGGTGTCTGAAAGACTTTTTTCCTCATTGAAATATACTGACTGTCT
Source organism: Xenopus petersii (assembly GCA_038501925.1). Lineage (NCBI taxonomy): Eukaryota > Metazoa > Chordata > Amphibia > Anura > Pipidae > Xenopus > Xenopus petersii. Next base: position 93,890,752 of record CM076685.1, read on the forward strand.
GGTGTAAACGCATGAACTTAAGACTCCATCCAACTTCTCTGATCCGACTTTACATTCTAGCCTAGGGGCATCAGATTTTGTAGCATCCTACAAAAGCTTGTGCTGTTGCGTGGCGTTGCATGGAGGATCAGTTAAAATCTGACCCACAAAATCTGATAAAAAAATGCTTGTGTAGTTCTACCCTTAGGGTAGGACTCCACAGACGATTTCCGTGCGATCCGACGTGCTGCACAAGACAGAAATAAGGTAGCTAATCGCATTGTCGGATGTTGTTGCAGCATTGATCCGCTGTGTCTGCATCTGACAGTCGTGTCGCGTCGGATCAACGCTGCGACTTCAGCCGACATTTCCATCTCTTACCTTATTTCTGTCGCATCCGACATGATGCCTGCGTTTTTACGCAGCACGTCGGATCATGCGGAAATCGTCTGTGGAGTCCTACCCTTACACGTTCCCATTCATTAAACGATTTTTAAGTCTGCTGTAGCAGCTTCTTTCCATTTCAAATATATAGTTGCAAAGATGTTGGGATCATTTTATCTCGCCAAGAGTAATCAAAAACCTGGCCAATACATACTTCATAGAAGTTTAAGCAGGGCCACCATCAGAAATCACAGGATCCCATATGACAAAAATTTCTGGTCCCCCTGAACCCAGCCCACCACCACATCACAGTAAAAAAGCCACACAAACCTGGGTGCTAAAAACCTATTGGTGGCCAAGGTCCCCCCTACGAGTTAAAAAAAAAATATTGGTGGTCGGGGCCCCCCATAAAAGTTAAAAACTTCAATGGTGGCCAGCCCCCCTATAAGTTAAAAACCCATTGATAGCCAGGGCCCCCCTAAAAGGTAAAAAAACATTGGTAGCCAGCCCACCCCCCTGTACAAGTTAAAAAAAAAAACATTGGTGATCAGGGGTCCCATAGAAAATAAAAAAAAACATTGGTGACCATGCTCCCACCCCCCTTACAAGTTAAAAGAAACATTGGTGGTCAGGTGCCCCATAGAATATTTAAAAGAAAATTGGTGGCCAGGAGTCTATAGGGAATTAAAATAATACATTGGTGGCAAGGGGTTTAATAAATTAAAAATAAATATTGGTGTTTGGTGGAACTTACCTTAGGTGGTTGTTCTTCCTTGTCTGCGGCGATTGCAGCGTCTCCAGTTTTCTTCAGCTCCTTTTGTGGCTTTGGGTCTTCTGCGCCTCAGGACTTTGGGTTCAGCTTGCATGCTGATGGAAAGCAAATGAAAAAAGTCTTTGTTTATGGTGAACAATCTGAAAATAACTGAACTGAAAAAAGTGTTCAGAAGGTGAACAACCCCTTTAGGTACTCTTTTGCAAACTGTAGTCTGGCCATGGTTTTAAGGCTAACTAATGGTTTGCATCTTGCGGTGTAGACTCTAGTGATGTAGGATTCAAGAACACAAAAGCAACATTAGAAAGTTTAAAAAAGACACACAAACTGATACCGTTTCTAGACATTTTATTGAATCCAAACACAAGCCTATGCAAATACGATGGTGTGTCCTTGATGAAGCTGCCCCAGATAGTCGTGATAACAGACTCAAAAGATTCCTACAAATAGAAAGTAAATAATTTAAGAAATTAGATACACTAAATCCAGATGGCCTAAACCAGGGCGGTCCAACCTTCTGGCTTCCCTGGGCCACAGAAAAATTGTCTGGGGCCACACATGAAATACACAAACACTTTTGATTTGTAAAAATAAAGAAAATACATAGGAAAGAACTACAATACCAGTTGGATAACCAGGTGGAGCTATACACTGTAGTATGGGACACCTGGATATTAAATAGACTTATTATTATATTATTATGACATTTCCTAGGGAACTGAGCGTTTCAAGCTGGGCCGCATTCATATCCATCCTGGGCCGCAGGTTGGACACGATGCTTGGAGTTTGAAACCGTATCTGTAATATTAACTGTTTACATTTATTCTATTCTACTTCGCAGATATTGAAGTTGTATTTATGAATATATTGAAGTTAGAATTTGCAAATATTTGAAGGAGAATTCAACCCTAAAGTAAAAAAAACCCTACCCTACATAGACCCCCTTCCTCCCCCCCCAGCCTAGCTGCTACCCCGGGCAAATACTCATACAGACGCATGTAAGCACCAAACAGATGAAATGCAACATGCTGCGTCCCAACCTGCGTTTGGTGCTTACATGCGTCTGTGTGAGTACAGCCCCCTTGACAATAATTGAGCTTGTCTATTCCTGCAGCTGAACGGAGGAAAGTGCGACGCAGGGGAGCGCAGGTAAAACCACCCATGTAAAAGCCCTAAGTGAATACCTAAGTGCAAAAAGTGCCTCTAGGTGCAAATCAAGTCCATACTTATTAAAAACAAATGTATAAAAACTGCTCAGGGTATAATGGTACTGCATAAAAATACCCCTCGGTGCAGATTCTGTCCAGCGGAGTTCACTGCAGCCATCTTCTTTTCTTCAGTAATCAAGTGCTGTATCAGCGCATGGAGCATTTTCCTAGTTCACGAAACCTGCGCATGCACTGAAAGTGCAAAAAAATTGCCGAAACACCGTTCTCATTCCATAGATTACCGAAGAGCCAGAAGATGGCTGCTGTGAACTCCGCTGGACAGAATCTGCACCGAGGGGTATTTTTATGCAGTACCATTATACCCTGAGCAGTTTTTATACATTTGTTTTTAATAAGTATGGACTTGATTTGCACCTAGAGGCACTTTTTGCACTTAGGTATTCACTTAGGGCTTTTACATGGGTGGTTTTACCTGCGCTCCCCTGCGTTGCACTTTCTTCCGTTCAGCCGCAGGAGTAGACAAACTCAATTATTGTCAAGGGGGCTGTACTCACACAGACGCATGTAAGCACCAAACGCAGGTTGGGACGCAGCATGTTGCATTTCACCTGTTTGGTGCTTACATGCATCTGTATGAGTACAGCCCCCTTCACAATAATTGACTGTGTCTACTCCTGTGCTCCCCTGCAGCTGAACGGAAGTGCAACGCAGGGGAGCGCAGGTAAAAAAGGCTGTGTGTAAGAGCCCTAAGATGGACACTGGGAATCAAATTTTACTACACCTACGACACCTGAGGCTATTCAGCCTTGACAATTTACATATCACTAGGGATGTAGCGAACGTCGGAAAAAATGTTCGCGAACCTATTCGCGAACTTGCGTCCAAAAATGCGAACGGTTCGCGAACGTTGCGAACCCCATAGACTTCAATGGGAAGGCGAATTTTAAAAGCTAGAAAAGACATTTCTGGCCAGAAAAATGATTTTAAAGTTGTTTAAAGGGTGCAACGACCTGGACAGTGGCATGCCAGAGGGGGATCAAGGGCAAAAATGTATCTGAAAAATACATTGTTGACACAGCGCTGCGTTTTGTGCTGTAAAGGGCAGAAATCACACTACGTCACTCAGGTGATGTTTCTGGACACGGAATGTGAAAAAAGCTCACACAGCTAGGTGGCACTTGGTTAAAGACTGGGCAAACAATGCCTGCAAGGGCAACGTATACAGTAGTGGATACGGAATATATTATTGCTGCTGTAAAAACATCACTCAGGTGATGTTTACGGACACGGAATTATTATTGTTATTTAGACAGAATGTGCAAAAGCTCACACAGCTAGGTGGCACTTGCATACCTCCCAACTGTCCCTCTTTTGACCACTCAACCCCTTGTCCCTCTTTTGTACTGGAAAGTCCCTCTTTTCTCTGCACTGAACAGCCAGAAAAAAAAACAGTTTCTAACTTAATTAGCTTTTGGCAGAGAGCTCAGAACAGCTAACAGGTGCAAATAAGATACTTTGTAACAATTTTGACTCTGGTTGGTGCTGGTAGTGGTGAACTACTAGGAGGAGCAGCACACCAGTCCCACTCCCCAACACAGCTAGACTAATAGCACTGGGTTCTTATAGTAGCAAAGTAAAAAAACAAAAAAGAAAATAAAAGCAGTCCTTACAAGGACTATTGGGTTATTACAGCAGTCAGCAGATGAGATCAAAAGAGATCAGTGCCCACAGCAGCTACATACAGAGCACTGCAGTAGAAGGTAGATTACTAGTCAGCAAAGCTAACGAACCTAAACTCACTGTCCCTCAAATCCCTGCAGAGTTCTGTCCCTACAATACAGAGCAGTATCAAGTAGATTACTAGCCAGCAAAGTTACTATCAACTGTCCCTCAAATCACTAAACAGCTCTCCCCCTACACTAGCTCTTCCAAGCACACACAGGCAGAATGAAAAAACGCTGCAGGGCTTCAGTTTATTTATGGAAGGGGAGTGGTCCAGGGGGTGTGGGGGTGGTCCAGGAGGGAGAGCTTCCTGATTGGCTGCCATGTATCTGCTGGTCTGGGGGAGAAATGGCAAAAATAAGCGCCAGCTAAGGCGAACCCAAATTGGCGAGCGTCGCGCGACGTTCGCGAACATTCGGCGGACGCGAACAGTCGATGTTCGTGCAAACTAGTTCACGGGCGAACAGTCCGCGACATCCCTACATATCACAATGATTTTTCTATTAAAGGAGAAACAAACCCTTAATAATAAAAAAAACCCTACCCTACATAGACACCAGGCCCGGACTGGCAATCTGTGAGTTCTGGCAAATGCCAGAGGGGCTGCTATAAGGTGCCATAGAAAGTCAGTATTTAGTGCGCTGGTGGGGGCTGTTTGGACCTCTGTGTACCTGAAATGCCAGGGCCTATTTTAATTCTCAGTCAGGACCTGATAGACACCCCCCGCGGACAAATGCCCCTAATTCTTTAGTTACCCCTCCGTGCAGATTCTGTCCAGCGGAGTTCACAGGCGCCATCTTCAGTAATCTTTAGAATGAGACCTGCAATTTTTGGCGCATGCGCAGTTGCCGTAAAACAGAAAATTGCTCCAACTGCGCATGCATCGATATGCCTTTTTCTTTTGATTTTTGTGCCCCTGATGAAGACCCTTATAGGTCGAAACGCGTAGGGCGACATGCTGTTGCCATGTGGGGTAACTAGCATGCAATAAAATTTTCTTTTTATTTAATTACAGAGTGTGCTTTCCTTTTTTTGTTTTTTCATAATCTTTAGAATGAGACCTGCAATTTTTGGCGCATGCGCAGTTGCCGTAAAACAGAAAATTGCTCCAACTGCGCATGCATCCATACGCTGGTCTCATTCTGAAGAAGATGGCTGCCGCGAACGCCACTGAACAGAATCTGCACGGAGGGGAAAGTAAAGAGTTAGGGGCATTTGCCTGGTTTATGTAGGGTAGGGTTTTTTTTTATTATTAAGGGTTTGTTTCTCCTTTAAGGGATGGAGCAGTGTATGTTAAAATGTTATCTTCGATCTGTTTTTTAACACTTGAGAAAGGGCACTAAGGGCCTGGAAACATGTTGTGTTCGTCAGTTGGCCATAAACCTGCGTTGGAGAGCTCTGCTCTTTCCTGGTTAAAATGCTACGGACGAGTCCAAATGACCCAAGAAACCAGGCTGAATAAGAGACTGGAAAATGAATAGAAAGAAGAGTAGTAAAAAGTAGCAATAACAATACATTTGTATCCTTGCAGAGTATTTGTTGTTTAGATGAGGTCATTAACCCCCTCCCCCTATTCATAACTGGAAGTGACCTTGTAGTTTTCATTGGAACTAAGTTGTTGATTACGGAGTATTCCACACCGCATTACCCTCTTGCTAAACCTACAAATTCAACTTTACGTTCTAATTCTCTACATCTCGCCCAGGCAGCTTCTAGTTATAATAGACCGCATGCTCAGCTGGCGCCATAATTACTGCCGTACTCGTTTTGTTTCCAGGTCAAAGGTTGCCCCCCCTCAGTTACGAAAATTGTCGAAGCGTCCGCAAGTCTCCCGATTTTAGTCGGAAAAAGACGTAGCCCTATTACAGTCATTCTTCGGCGGAAGCCGACGCATTGTAAACTCCGCCCAATCCTTCCCGGAAGCAGCCGAACGCTTAAGAAAGCCCTGCCCCTCTACTTCCGGAAGCCGCCAATCTAGTTGTTAAGCGTGGTGCGGCTGCGTTGTCTTCTTCTTTCTCCGCCTCCTTCCTCTTAGAACAAGAGCGCGAGAAGAGACGGCTGGCTGGCGCTTGAACACGGCCTGCCGCCGCCATCACACTAAAGCGCGACCATGATGTCCGAATTCGACGAGTTCGAGCGGCAACTGAATGAAAATAAGCAAGGTAAGGTGTAACCGTGGAGCCGCTGGTGTATTGTCCGGCGTGGTGGGAGATGAGGGAAATGTGCGCGGTTGAGGCCTAGATGGGGCGGAGTTTTTCTTTACGTAGTTCCTTGGGATAGGCCTGAAGCGGGTGCTGAACTCGCTGCGTGTTTGCTCTTTCTTGCTGTAAGGTGGGATGTCTCTTCCATAACTCTTTCCTCATATATATATTTTATTTCATCTGGGCCTCAACATGGCCTCCTCTTTTATACCGCAATCAAGCAGCGCCCATTAGGGAGAATCTGTTCGGCCCAGAGACCATTGCTTGATTTTAGTTCTGCCGCCTCTCCGTGAAAACCGAAATATCCCCCAAAATACAACACCCCGGCTCCTATGAAACACTGGCTGGGATATAGACTTGTCCTTAACAAAGGATTCGCGTAATTCATAGGTTTTTTTTTGTCTTTTATTTCCAGCCGATTTTAAAGGGGAAGGTTAACATTTAGTATGCTATAAAGGGGCCGATTCTAAGCAACATTTCAATTGGTCTTCATTATTTATGTTTTAAGTTTTAAATTTTTTTGCCTTATTCTTCTGACTCTTTCCAGCTTTCAAATGGTCACTGACCCCCATCTAAAAAGTAAATGCTCATTAAAGGAAAACTATACCCCCCCAAACAATGTAGGTCTCTATTAATAGATACTGAGTAAAACAGCTCATGTGTAAAACCCTGCTTCATGTAAATGAACCATTATCATAATAATATACTTTTTTAGTAGTATGTGCCATTGGGTAATCATAAATAGAAAATTGCCATTTTAAAAAATAAGGGCCGCCCCCTGAGATCGTAAGATTCACTGTGCACACATACAAACCACATGTAAGGTCACATGAGCCAATTAACAGACAGAGTTGTGTCTTTTGCTTCCTCACTTCTTCCTGTTACAGTTAGTGTTGTAGTATTTCTGGTCAGGTGATCTCTGAGGCAGCACAGATAGAGTCACGAAATGGTGGTTCAAGGCAAGAGATGTAAAAGGGCAATATTTATGTAAATATATATTCTAGTTTTGTAAGATTCTTTAATATGTCATTCAATTTGATATAAACTATCTGTTGCTTAAGTATTCATTTTGGGGGTATAGTTTTCCTTTAACGCTACAAATGTATTAATTAGCTCATTTTTAGGGATGCGCTGAATCCACTATTTGGGATTCGGCCGAATCCTGAAATCCTTGGTAAAAGATTCACCTGAATACAGAATCCTAATTTGCATATGCAAATTAGATATAGGACAGGGAAAAAGTGGGAAAAAAATCTTCTTTTGTGACCAAGTCATGTGATTTCCCTTCCGCCCCTGATTTGCTTATGCAAATGAGAACTGTTCGGCCAGACACAAGGATTGGGCCAAATCCCGCTGAAAAAGGCTGAATTCGGTGCATCCCTACTAATTTTTGTTATTCCTTTTTCTATTCAGATCCTCTCCTATTCATATTCTAGATTATTATTCAATTCAGTGTGTGGTTAATAGGGTGATTTTGACCCTAGCAACCAGATTGCTAAATTACAAACTGAAGTGCTGCTGAATAAAAAGCTGAATTACTCAAAACCCACAAATAAAAAAAATGAAAACCAATTGCAATTTCTCTTAGAATATCCCTCTACATCATACTAACAGTTAATTTAAAGGTGACCAACCCCTTTAAGGGGTTCCAGACCAAGTTTAGCCACAAAGGATTATGTCTAGAAAGTAGGCATTCTCCCAAAATCTCGCCATAATTGCCTTCAGTTTGTGCCTCCAGCCTTTGCACAAGATCCCATAGTGCAGTCAAGCCCACAGTTGAGTATTTTATTAGCCAGGGTTGCCAGGTCTATTATTCAAAACCAGCCCAAGACCACCCAAGAGGCACCTCAAAAGCAGCCCAAAAATAGCACAATATGTGCAGTGAAAAAAAGTCTAGAAATGAACATATGTAAATTTCATTTTCACTGTTCAGCAAAATGAGACATTCACCCGTCACCAGGGGAGTAATTACAAAGGTGGGGGGGGGTTTATAGGGGCCCCATAAGACCCTAATTCATATACAGTTTCAATAAATATTAAAACAGCTCAACCTCTAAACATTTTGGTAGCCTGCATATTTTTGCCCTGAAATTGAGGAAAGTCGCCAGAGAATGTTTAAGAGTGATGGGAGACTCCAGTTCAGAGCCCAAAATCTGGTAACTCCCGACTAATACACAAATTCAGTCCCATTGGATGCTGGGTATTGTAGTCTTGCATTAAAGTTGGCAGATTGTTAAACTACATTACCCATCATGCATTGGGAGACTCGGCACATTAGGGCAAGAAAAAACACCAGCTGGTTTCCAAAGTACAAACGGCCAAAGTCCCAAAAAGTAGCCTAAATCTGTACCTTGGCTGGTTTGTACTTTCAAAATTCACCTGAACTTTAAATTAGCAGCCCAATTTGGCTGGAAAACTGCCAACCTGGCAGCCCTGATTAGAGCTTGGATGTTGGGCAGCCTGGATTAGCAACAAAATGTTGTCAATTTAAGGATTGTTTCCTCTGATATCTTGTTCAAACCCAATATTGAGGTACGACTGGGCCCAAAATATTCTAATAGGGTAACACTTTAGGTCTACCGAAGGGGCTGATGCATTTATTTTTGCCGACCATGTCCAAACAGTCTGTGCTCAATATTGTTTTTGAAGCCTATAAAGTAACCGTTCCTCAGTATGTGTGGTCTATTAAAGGGATTATGACATCATTTTTATTTCTAAATTACACTGTTTCCACTGCAAATATTTCACTACAAAATAATATTATTTCTCAACCAGCAAGTGTGTTTTTTTTAGTTGTAATTGTGTTTTATTGTGTGTAGGCGCCATCTCGGGTAACTTTGCCTGGTCATGTGCTTTCAGAAAGAGCCAGCACTTTAGGATGGAACTGCTTTCTGCTAGGCTGTTTCTCCTACTCATTGTAACTTGTTGCAGTGGAACCTGGATTTTACTACTGAGTGTTCTTAGATTGACCATGCAACTGTTATCTTGTGCTAGGGAGCTGCTATCTGGTTACATTCCCATTGTTCTCTTGTTAGGCTGCTGGGGGGGGTGATATTGTGCCAACTTGCAGTAAAGAGTGACTGAAGTTTATTAGAGCACAAGTACATGACCGTGGACAGCTGGGAAACTGGCAATATCCCTATGTCAGATTTCAAAAGTAATGTAAACTCTTCTCTTTTGAGGAATGAATTTCAGTGCAGAATTCCGCTGGAGCAGCACTATTAAAGGGGACCCGTCACCCAAAAAAATATTCAAAATCCTTTTTTATCACATTAGTCAAGCAAAATGAACTTAAATTACACTATATAAATGATTTGAATCTTGCTTCCTTCAGTCTGGGATTTCAAAATAATAGCAGGCAGCAGCCATTTTGTGGACACTGTTATTAAGACCAGCCTTGTATCATCTCAGAATCTTGTTTGTGCACCAGAATAGGGGACCCAATGTCCATCCCCATGCCCTGGTTACACAATTAAATGGTGAAGAGAACTGGGAATGTGGGGAGAGCAGTGACATCTAGGAAGTGCTGAATGGAAAGTGAAAGTAATTTCTTGCCATGCCTCTATGCCTAAGCATGGAGGAGGGGTAGGCAATATTTGATTGACAGCTGAGATTTTTAAATTGGCTTACAACAGCTATGACTGCTTTAATAATAAATAGAAATTGGATTTCATGTTTAGTTTGAAAATGACTTTTATTATACAGATTTTTGTGTCTGGGTGACAGGTCCACTTTAACTAAAATTTTCCTATGACAGTATCCATTTAAGCATATTGCCGGTAGTATAGTATAAAACAAGGATCCCCCTCCCACTTTTTTTTTTTTTTTTAACCTTTGATGCACATTCTTATGTAATTAAAAGTTAGGGAGCATCGCAACAATGCACAATTCCTGGGGGTGCCAATTGTGCCCTGTGATTGACTAACGGCAGCTCCTATGTGGAATCTGTTTGGCAGTGCACCTGGTTTTATTTCAACCAAAACTTGCCTCCAAGCCAAGAATTCAAAAATAAGCACCTGTGTATTATTGGCTGCTGGGATCAACATCCAAGGGGTTGGTAAGCAGCATCTCCCTCATGAGCCACTTGTTGGACCACTCTTATCAAATGTTAGGCATGTCAGGTTCTCTGCACCCTTCATTATATTAAACTCTGCCTATTTATGACCTTTCAAGTAGAAAAGACAGACTGATATGCAGGGATTTAAAATGAAGGGCCTTTGCTGGCTAATGCCAACTTTTAATAAAGCCTTCCAGATTTTAAGGCTAGTATTCTGCGTTTATTCATAAACTTCATTATTTTTCTTTGTCTTTGCTAATATACTAAAGAAAAAACAATTCATTTAGGTATATTAGCAAAGACAAAGGAAAACAATGAAGTGTTCTGAATAACAAAATACTAGTTTTTTTCCAACAAATACAATCTATTTTGACATTAATGTGCATTTGTCATGGATCAGTAAACAGCAGTAAAATGGTTGCACACTGCAGGTTAGCCCAGGTATAGGCTTTTAAACCAATGCCATTATGCATCTAGCATAACCCATGCAAAAAAAGTCCCTCACATTACATACTACAGAAAAAAACACTTCATTTAGGCGTGTTTTGTGAGGGACTTGTACGACTGCAGCATCCCCTTAGTCACTTAGACAGCCTTCTCCTCCTCTAACCCACTCTGCCCCCTTCCTCAGGAATTTACTTTGGCTGTGGACTTATGAGCATGCTCAGTTCTGCTCAGATTACTAAACACACCCTCCAGTCTAACAGTCAATGAAGAGATAGTATTGCTGTTACCATAGAAACTCTGCTCTAGCTGTCTGATCCAATTTTTTTCTCCTGAACACCACTCCTGAGCCCAGCTTAACCATTACAGTGCTAACCCCAGCAGGACAATTTATCAAAGTGTGTTGTGTCTGTCTAACCCTGCATTCTGCATTGCATGATCTTTACAGCATACATGTCCTGTTTGACACATCATCAGTAACATTGACATGTGCAGAGGGAAAATAACTGCCGGGTGAAAACTATTGTTTAAGGAAAATGTGATGGCGCTGGCCAATGGAGGGGGTATATGCAGTGCAAATGATGTGGCCTGGGTGGGGAAGATATATCCAACTTGTATGCATGGTAGGAAAATGTAGGCTTTAAATGTCCTTTAAAGATCAGAGGCAAATAATTGGTTAAACGTACTACTTTTAGAACGGCGAGCTTGTAATTTGTAAAATAATATGGTAACCATTTTTGCCTTCTAACAATTTTCTGGTATCTTCAGAAAGGGACAAGGAAAATCGGCATAGAAAACGCAGTCGTAGCCGCTCTAAAAGCAAAGAACGGAAGCGTCGAAGCCGTAGCAAAGAAAGACGAGCTAGAGAGCAGCGAAGTGGATCAAGGGATCGTAGGCGACGCAGGTAAACTAGTGGAGATCTTTCAAACTATTGTGAAAGGTTGCTTACCCATGCAATATTTATAAATTCCCCTTTTTTTCTTTCTCAGTCGCTCACCAAGACATGAGAAGAAAAAGAAGATCCGTAAATACTGGGACATTCCACCTCCTGGTTTTGAGCATATCACGCCTCTGCAGTATAAAGCCATGCAAGGTAATTTGTTTTAAACTTTCAGTTAATTATCTAATGTTTTTGTTTTAGCATTTCAGAACTTATTGGTCATACTCCATTATTCGTATTGAAATGAGTATTCTTTACACCATTCTTGACGATAAAAAGAAAATCTGTTAGAGCTCTTTGCTTAAAAAGCAGTCTGTACAAACTGCCATTCCCATATTTTGGAGCTCTCTGGATAACAGATCTCGTGCATTGATATTTGTCATGTGAATTCTAAATGAATGTTTGAGCAGTGTCTTATCATTTGTCTATATTTTTGTGTTTGGAGGTTAGACTAAACAGTGTGCAGTTCCTTAGATATAAATATTTGCGTGATTTGAACCCAAGTGCCTTTTGGTAAGAATGTTTAGATGGTGGAGTGATTACTCCAGGTTATTAAAGGGGAAATGCATCAAGGGAGAAAAATGTAAGTCTGTGTAAAATATGCAGTGAAATTGTGGGCTCCAATTCACAAGTTACATTGTGAAACTACAGAAAGTCCAGAGACGATGTAAATGCATAAGGTTAGTGCAATATTTAGCTTTTCAGACAGGTTGTCCAGCTTGTATTTGTGTTGCACAAAGTAGTCCTATGCGGGATTCTGGAGCCCGCATTCTGACCCGCTACTCGACCTGCAAGTACCTTATCTGCAACCCCGACCTGCTGACCATGAAGAATCAGGAAGTGCTGCCGTAAAACGGAAGTTACCTCATCGGAAGTAGGCGCGATTAGAAAAAAAGGCGTAAAACAGGAAGTGCTGTCGTAAACTGGAAGTGGCATCATGGGAAGTCTACGTCATCAGAAAAAAAGGAGTAAATAATATCTATTGCGAACTGCAGAACCGCCAACCTGCTTCTATACCCGAAACTTCAACCCGCAGTTTTTTGTGTGTAACCGTGGGTACCCGACCCGCTGCAGGACTCTAGCACAAGACTTGAGACTGACCTATTGTGATTGGAAGAAAGGATGACTTGCAGCTGTTTCGCTTTTATTTAAGCCTGAAGAAGTATCTGCTAAAAAAAGCAAAACCATTATACTGTACAAGACAAATACTTTATAAAACATTTTATCATTTGAATAGAAGCCATTAAACTTTCAGTTTAGCCTTTTCTTTGTGGCAGTTTATCACACAATTATAGGGATCCCTTTAACTGTTGTCTCCCAGCCAAAACACTTTTTTTACATCATATCAAAAAGCAGAACACGTGATTTTACAGTGAGTACAAAAACCATTGACATTCATTTACTTCAATTCACTGGCAATTATTGTTGGTCTAATTTGTTAGAAGTCTTACTGGGTTTTCATTCAGTTAGTACTAAACTGTAATCACTGATCAGTAAAACTGTGTACTGCTAACCATTACACCACTTGATTTTTGTGTTTTTTTTGTGACTTGTACATAATCACTCCATGTATATTTATTTATTTTTACCAGCTGCGGGTCAGATTCCAGCTACTGCTCTCCTTCCAACAATGACACCAGATGGTTTGGCAGTTACTCCCACTCCTGTGCCTGTTGTGGGCAGTCAGATGACAAGACAGGCCCGTCGACTCTATGTTGGAAATATTCCATTTGGAATCACAGAGGTATTTGCTCTTCTATTTCCTTGCTATTGTAAAATATATTTTTCCTGGTGTTTAGGTTGAGCGATGGTGGCAGCAAAAACTTTCAACACTTCTTCCAACAATACACTTACCACTTGGAGGTATTCTTTACTTGTTAACTCTAAGCCTTTCTTTGCTTGGAACATTTTACTGATTACATTTTCATTTATAATTGCTCTCACTATCCATATTGGATATGGAATAAACCATTATACTGCTTACAAACCCTTCAGCAGCTGCCTACATTTTTGGCTCTCAGGCAAGTGCTCCTTAAGTCCCTGACAGTCAAGGATCTCACTTGTTTGACATTTCTGTTCTTCAGTGTAGTTGTTGGACTTTTATTAAAGGTCCATTATCAAGGGTGGATATATTTTCGTAAATATCGTCTGATGGCCCTCTATTTAGTCCATCCTAGCAAATGTGTAGACACAGAAGCTGTATTTGAATTATTACATATAGAATACATTGCTCTCTTTATACCACAACCCTTGACACTTTATTCCTAGTTCTCATGACAAATGTGTTAAATTGTTTTGTGAAAAATCGTCTGCCATCCTTAATGACTGGTGCTATATTAGTGGAGCACTGTAAATTGTTTACAGTAGATTAGCTCTCTACAGCAGCCAAAAACACTCAGCAGTTGCATCTCATTTTCAAATATGCCTGAATATAAAGTGTCATTTTAAAGAGTACAGATTTCTGCACTCTGGATGTTGGCTGCTTTTGACATGTGGATTTGAATCTTCTTCAAACAAAAATATATTCAAACTTAAAGGCACAATTCAGTGTAGAAAAATGGATGTCACACATCTGCATAGAACCCATTTCCTGCTTTTTCAGCTCTTACTCTTGGTCAGCGACTTTAAGGGCTAGTCCACACGGGGAGATAGCCACGCGTTTGCGGTCGCGGCGTCAAAGCGCCGCGACCGGCGCAGGCGACAGTTTTGTATGGGCGCCTATGTAAAAACGCCTGTGCTAACCACACGAGGCGATGCGCTTTTCAAAAGTCGCCTGAAAATGCCTCGCCAGGCTTTTTCAGGCGACTGTTGAAAAGCGCATCGCCTCGTGTGGTTAGCACAGGCGTTTTTACATAGGCGCCCATACAAAACTGTCGCCTGCGGCGACTGTCGCGGCGCTTTGTCGCCGCAAACGCGTGGCTATCTCCCCGTGTGGAATAGCCCTTAAGGGGGGCACATGAGAATTTTGGCAGGAGGGACAATTTCTTGGAGCTGTATTGCCTTCTGGACAGTGAGTGGTGTGAGAAATTTGGTTAAGGGGTTGCTAAACCTAAAGGCAGCCATACACTGGCTAATCATGTACAGTATCAGACTGCAATCTTCCATCTACCATGGTGCATAAAAAATTATTGGTATTATCAAGGCTGCATACAGTTACCTAAAACTGTGTAAAACAGATATTTTTAGTACAGGTATGGCACCTTTTATCCAGAATGCTCGGTACCTGGGGTTTCCCGGATAAGGGATTGTTCCATAATTTGGATATTTGCACCATGTCTATATACTATAAAATCATGCAAACATTAAATATATCCTAAAGGGCTGGTTTTGCCTCCAATAAGGATTATTATATCTTAGTTTGCATCAAGTACAAAGTATTGTTTTATTACTTAAAAAAAGGAAATCACTTTTTTTAAATGTGCATTATTTGAATTAAAATGGAGTCTTTGGTAGACCGCTTTATATATGTCGGTCATAAATATATATTTTTAAGCAATCAAGGCACTGTCGTGCTGTTGCCGAACAATGTTATTTCTTATCTTTGTAAGTCGCAACATTGCTGTATATTGCAGAAAGTTACCGCCCTAGACAGAATTTCTGGAAGACATGGCTATGGAGGCACCTTAGGGCAGACTGAGTTTTCTTTACTCAATGATTTCATTAAAAAGATTTGTAGTCCTTGGCCACTAAATGACATGCAAGCATCTGTGATGATGCAATCCTCAACCAACCAGTTTTGTCTGTTCCACTTGGCCACTAATTACCTATATAGTTAGTCTGTTGCACACTTTTTTTTTTTTTTTTTTTTTTTATGCTTGCTTCTTTAAAAACATACACTGGATTCTTTTTGAACTGTTCTGCTCAGATTTGTGAACACATCTATCCCCTTTCTTGGATCAGTCAGGTGGAAACATTCTAATGGTCTTGTTAGTTGTTTGCATTCAATCAAGCTTATTTGTATTGTGTGCAGTTTCCTATGTATGTCGGCTTTGTTAGTGGCCAAACCTAATTGTCCTCTATTTAGACTGTAATAAAATGTCCTTGGCAGTTGGGGACTTACTGAAAAACCAGCCTGAGATCCAATGTCAAATACAATTGTAATATTACTATATTACAAATCAACTTACCTCTACAGAGCAGAGTTAAATGGTCTCATTCTAGTTTACACAGATAAGATATTGGTAACTGCTTTAAACACTAGGGGGGTTATTTATCAAAGTCCGATTTTTATCTAAATATTTTCTGCTACAAACTCCGATCAAATCCGCTCGGTTTTTTTTATGCTTATTATTACATTTTGGTTTGCGGTAAAAAAAATCAGATTCTCGCTCATTTTTCCTGATTTTTTTCATCCGTTTTTTTTTTTTTTTTTTTTTTTTTTGCACGAAACCCAGCACACACCAAAAAATCATTGGGACTTCTCCCATTGACTTATATGCAACCTCGACAGGTCTGAGATGCCGGATTTTCAGATTCGGACTTTTCCATCCTTGGGGTTTGATAGATTCCGAACAGTTTGACTTTTTTAAGTCTGGTTTTATTTTAAAAAAATGATTTTTGCATTGGGTTTTGTAAGTAACACCCTAGAATTCATAAGTGCTCTTTTGGTGTTCAAGAGAAAAACGAACAGGTGGGTTTGTTTTTAACTTGGTGTCCCTTCTCCACAGTACTTTAAAGATTTTTGTTTTACATTTGATAATGTTTTGTATTGCTTAATCCTATGTTTTGGAAAAAATTAAATAGGTATACTTTTTTCTTTTTTTTTGGTAATGGTACTATTACTCAAAGGGAGAATGTAATATGGCCTTGCACTTGTCTAAAACTTTTTTTCCCAAATTTTCCTGCAGTTAGCATGGTTTCTGCAGAAATGGCTACTTTTTGTTGAGTTACAACAATATAAACAACTTTGATTTTAAAAGAAACACTTTCTATTTGAAAAACAAGATCAAAGAGTTGTTTCCATTTCTTTTTAAAGTGAAAATTGTGGGGCTGAAATCCCTTCGTAGCAAAATAAGTTTGCTACCATCGTGCAAGGCAAGTAGGACATTCTAGATCTTAAACCTGCTCTTAGTTGCTATTAACAGGGATATCAGACCACTTATATGGCTTCTTTTTACCTTGCAGGAAGCAATGATGGACTTCTTTAATGCCCAGATGCGCCTTGGTGGATTGACTCAAGCACCTGGAAATCCTGTACTGGCTGTTCAAATCAATCAAGACAAAAACTTTGCCTTTTTGGAGGTATGTAGCAGCTTAACGTTGACTGTGGCATTCTGCCTAACTGGAATGTGTGTATTTGATTGCATCCATGTTATTTTCATGGTATACTGGAATTCTATTGTATTTGCAAAGATAAAAGCTCAGTGTGGCATTTGTGGTGAATGCTCACTGGGTATATTCACTGGGTATATAAAGCAAAACTATATGGGTATATTCACATTATAAAGCAAAACTATATGGGTATATTCACATTATAAAGCAAAACTATATGGGTATATTCACATTATAAAGCAAAACTATATGATCACTATTGGAAGAGCTCGGCTTGAAACATGTTGTGACACAAAGCACCTATAACTTTTTTTTTGTTGTAATATTGGTGTGTAGGCAGCCATCTTAGGTCAATTTGCCTGGTCATGTGCTTTCAGAAAGAGCCATCACTTTAGGATGGAACTGCTTTCTGGCAGGCTGCTGTTTTTCCTACTCTATGTAACAATGTGTCTCAGTGGGACCTGGATTTTTACTGTTGATTGCTGTTCTTAGATCTACCAGGCAGCTGTTATCTTGTGTTAGGGAGATGCTATTTGGTTACCTTCCCATTGTTCTTTTATGCTGCTGGGGGCGGAAGAGAGGGGGATGCTATCGCTCCAAGTTTATCAGAGCACAAGTCATATGACTGGGGGCAGCTGGGAAATTGACAAAATGTCTAGCCCCATGTCAGATTTCAAAATTAAATATAAAAAAAGCAATTTGCTCTTTTAAGAAATGTGTTTCAGTGCAGAATTCTGCTGGAGCAGCACTATTAACTTATATGTTTTGTAATAACATTTTCCCATGACAGTATCCCTTTAACCACTAGCTTTGATTTTTTTCCCAAATTGAACTTTCCTGTATTTGCTAGATTACTCTTTTTTTTTTTTCTTTTTGTAGTTTCGTTCTGTTGATGAAACAACACAGGCAATGGCTTTTGATGGGATAATTTTTCAAGGCCAGTCTCTTAAAATTAGACGCCCTCATGATTACCAGCCTTTACCAGGCATGTCTGAAAACCCATCCGTTTATGTACCAGGTAAGCTTCGTCTACTCTGGATTAAAATGTTCCTTGTACAAGTGTAGGGAGATTTCCCTTCCTCCACTGTACGTATTTTATATTTAGTGTTCTTTCCTTCCTTCTTAGGTTTCTTAGGATGCAACTGTAGTGTTTTTCTTAAAAAAATTACATTTTACTTGGCAGAGCACAGTACACATTTTATTATTACAGAGCCTGCAGTTTCAGCCAGGACTTCAGAGCAAAAGAAAAGTCGTAAATGGAAAATGTTTTTTTTTCCAAATATCAATCTTTCTTAACAGGGGTGGTTTCCACAGTTGTCCCTGACTCTGCACACAAGCTATTCATTGGAGGTTTACCCAACTATCTGAATGATGACCAGGTAACCATGGAGTCATTAAGCCTATGGGTTGGTAATTTCAGGCTTACTTATTTGTTATTTTTCATACCGGGGATTGTTTGATTTGGCTTTCCCATTCATCTGAACTGAGGTCTGTAATGTTGACCACTTCCCTGATGTGTTCCATTGCATCCAGCCTTCCCGTAAGCAATGCCAGCAGGAAGGCAAAAAGGTTGAATGGTCACACTCCACAAAAGTACTGGTCCCCTAATCAGTGTGGAGCCACAATAGCAAATGGCTCAGGGAGCTGTGCCCTTTCTACTAGCACTGCACTTGTTAGGGGATTAGTGGGTGTTAGGGGGTTCACAGTGCAGAATATTTGCACTTCACCATCTAAAATATTTTGGGTGGGCTTGTGAACTAACTTTTACTTTTCAGCTTTCTGGCACTGAACTAATCTTTCCTTGCATAAAAGAAACTAATGGTGTTGGTTTACTGACAAATATAACTACACAGTAGAATTTTTCAACAATGTTACTGCTGCTATTTTGTACATGTCAAATTGATAGGGAAGTCTGTAGTTCCATAGGTCTAATAACAGACTTTAGACGTAATGCAGACTTCACTAACGTATGCCTTCTTTTCTAAATTCTGTAAATACTGTTTTGTTGAATCATTTTCTTTTCTCTTGTTTCTTGGTAAATGACCCTTTGGATTGTTTTCATTTACAGGTTAAAGAACTGCTTACATCTTTTGGGCCTTTAAAAGCATTTAATTTGGTAAAAGACAGTGCCACAGGCCTATCAAAAGGTTATGCCTTTTGTGAATATGTGGATATTAATGTCACAGATCAGGTAAGAAATCTAATAAATAACAATTTTTCTTTTTAATCACAAATCTAGCATAAGTAAATCTGTAATGACAAATTGGCAGTGTGATTTCATTTATTTGCGGTAGGTTGAGGGTGCATTCTAACAACTTCTCGTGCGATCTTGACTGTAGAAAAACTTCTTCAAAATATTAATGTACTATGCACTGTTACCTATAGGTCATGTTGATCGTTTTTCGCTGATCTGCTTTTCTAAGTAATTACAACCTGACTGTCCCCAGGAACACAGGGGAACAAAGGGAATGTAAAAGCATTGGCCAAATATTTTTATAGCAATTTTATATAGCATGGAACAATTACTATGTTAAACGGTTTAATTTCTGTTTTCAGTATCTCTTAACAAATTCTGTTTAGCTGGTATATTTTAAGACTGTGTACAGTAGTGATGTGTGGGCAGATAACTGCTAGTCTGGCGGGTTCGGGCTAACCTCGCAACTCCAGTGGTGGGTTCCGGGTTGAGCTGCTCTCCCCGCCCGCCACCTTACACTGCTGTACTTCCAGCTTCCTTTTTGTGACCATCGGCAGGGTGGGACTAAAAAAAGGGACCTCCATAAGTTGCGGGCTCACTGAGGGAAGGTTAGGGTCGGGTAAAACCCAAGCCGCACATAGTTCAGTCCACCATAAAATCTTTTAATGTAGCATTTTACCTTTAAATTGTTAGTGTGAGCTAGACCAGCTAATTTCCTGGGGCAGACGCATGCGCAGCAGAATGAAAAAGCCAACTTTTCGATTAAAGTTCATGTTTTCTCACTACTGCTCATGCGCTGCCATGTGAATAAAGAAGCCAGAAGCTGATTGCTCTATGGTGCTTGCTGCCAGTGCAGTTTTCTGCTGATAGGAGCACAGGCCCAGGGTTTCAGCTAAGTAAATACAATCACTTGGGGGTGCCTAACTTTTGCCTGTATCAAGTTTAACACGCCTTTCCTTATCCTTTAAGTTTATATTACCATCTTATTATTACCTAACAATGTTAAATGTTAACTGGTCTATCACATTTGGTAAAATCTGCCTGCTTGACCATGTTTTATTTCTTCAGGCAATTGCTGGACTGAATGGAATGCAACTGGGTGACAAAAAGCTTTTGGTACAGAGGGCTAGTGTCGGAGCTAAGAATGCAACACTGGTAAGAATACTGTTCATTCCCACGCAATTTTTTTACCTATATTTCTAATACTATAAACATAGCAATATAAACGTTATATTTTGCCTGGGGAAAACAAAATCCAGTGGTGTCAAAACTTTAACCCTTTAAAATGTTCTACTTTTTTTTTAATATGAATGTGACCCAAAGATTGTGTGCAGGAGCCGGCCCGACCCCTTGGTTTTGAGCCTGCCGGCATGTCACTACTTGAATATAACTGCTGTTAAGCAAAGGTTTTTTTAAACTGCCCAGTGATTACTCTGTCTGTAGGCACACAGTAAATAATTTTTCTCCTGTCTAGTAACGGGCACAGCTCATTGCTTTTCTAATGTTCTGGCTTTTTTTTTTTCTATTGCAGAGCACAATAAATCAGACTCCAGTGACCCTCCAAGTCCCTGGTCTTATGAGTTCTCAGGTGCAGATGGGTGGTCATCCAACAGAGGTGTTGTGCCTGATGAATATGGTGGTGCCAGAAGAACTGATAGATGATGATGAATATGAAGAGATAGTGGAGGATGTTAGAGATGAGTGTGGCAAATACGGCGCTGTGAAATCTATTGAAATTCCACGCCCAGTGGATGGCGTTGAAGTGCCAGGATGCGGCAAGGTAAGTACTTTAAAGGCTACATAAACCTTTCAAATACTGAATGTAAAATTGTTAAATCTTGTAATGTACCTTAATTTTTTTTTATTCCAGGAAATGGAAGGGATACATATTAATATGAAGTCATTTTCCAATCCGTCTGACCACCAGGTAGTCGAAGTTGTCAGGAGAATGGAAGAGGCGGCTCTGATGTTCTACTGGTTAGGAAAGATTTCTAACTTTTTGTCCTAAGCAGAAGAACATCGGACAAGCCTCTTTCTCCTGACAACTTCCTTGACTACTTGGTGGTCAGACGTGCTGGAAATTGACCAGCAGGTTGCACTGCTGTAACAATTGATTCATATTAAAGGGGAACTCCGGCTTCCAAACCAAAATTTGATGAGGCCCACATAACAGAACCCTAATGTATATATCACCGTTACCGGTTTCTTTAAAAGTATGAATACATGCCATTTTCTGTGTTGAAATCCAGCTATTTAACAGTTCTTCTCTTTCTGCATCATTTGAAATCCTGGCAGGGAAGGAGGGACTAAACACTGATGTTACACATTGTAACAACTACTCCACAGCTTACAGACAGCATGCAGGAACTACATAACCCACAATGCATTGCACTGTGATCCTTTCCTTCTTGAAATCACATGTGCAGGGAATTGTGGGGTTTGGAGGATGCAGGCTGAGAACAGATGGCTGTTGATACAAAGTAACAGTCAGTCAGCAAAGTAGTCAGACAGATCAGCAGAAGAGATGGGGGGCTAGGCTTAGGGAATTGTCAAACTTCTTGTAAAGTTGCTTGAAATTGTTTATTTTTCAAAAAGCTTAAGTTGTGTTTTTGTGGAGTTCCCCTTTAACAGTACTTGTATACATCAATATCTTGGCATTAATAAATAAATAATGAATGTACATTGCTAAATTTTAGAATAGAACCCTCATCAATTTTACACTTATTATTTTTGCTTTACCATGTGGGTTTCCTTGGTCGTTACCAATATTGACTTGTCATATTTTGTATTTAATTTGGCATGTTTTTAAAAAAAGTAAAATGTCTAATTATGCAAATTTTTGTTTCAGATCTTTGTAGAATTTACATCCGTCTTTGATTGCCAGAAAGCCATGCAAGGACTCACTGGACGCAAATTTGCTAACAGAGTGGTGGTTACAAAATACTGTGATCCTGATGGTTACCACCGTCGTGATTTCTGGTAGAATTAAGTGACATGCCGGGCTGGAAAGAGATGAGCTAAGATTCAGAGGCTGGGGGAATAGCAGAAGGACCTTCATTTTATTATTTTTTTTCTTTTGCAGAAGGCTTTTTTTTCTTTTTCTGATTGTCTATTTTTATGGCCAAATGTTACTTTACCCTCCCTGAAACATCATGACCACCTCACTAATCCTTTTAAGGAATTAAATTTGAGATCTATTCTTTGACCATCACCTCCCCACACACTATGTAAAATAAACCTGGACCCTCCCCGCCCCACCCCCTTATCCCCTCCCCCAGGACCTTGAACAATTTCAGTGGTGGTTATACTGTAGTAAAAATGTTGTCTTTTCTTCATTTCTTTCTGTGACCGTTTCACATTTGAAAATTGCTCATGAAACATTTTGTTGTATTTTACTTTTTATTCTTAGTGTATGGATTTTTTCAAGCCATCTCAATTAAAGAATGTTTTCATCTTTCCCGGGGGTCTTTTTACCTGCTTTGACAAATATTACATTGAAATGAGATGTTTCCACAAGTGTTTTTATGTTTCTAACTCCTAGAGAGTGACAAAGTGGTAGCGTATGATGTGTAGTGTGTCCCAAACCTACTCATCCAGTCTTGCCGATTATAAACCTAGAATGTGTGATTTCTAAAGCAAGCCAGAGATAGCTCGGCCTGTCTTCAATTGTCTTGTATATGTATTGTCACCAAAATGATGAAGTAAAGGTTTTTGCTAGCAATTTAACTTGTTTTATTTGTTAAAGCTTCCTCCTATTCACCTTCTATACTGCTGCTTCAGCAATGGATTTTCTGTGTTTACATATAATATTTAAATCCTGCTCTGGTGAAATCTTGCTCTATCTGGCCGTATACACTAATTTTAGTGAATATATGACAGCCTTCCAGTCCCAACCAGTATAACCCCCATTTTTCCAGAAAGAAAAGTTTAATCCTGGAAAGTATAAAATCAGGGAAGTATAATATATCTATGAAGGGATTCATCCCCTGATTTAAAAATAAAAAGTGAAGTACTAAACCAGTTGTAATCTGCATAGCTTTAAGTGCTGATATAACTGGTCAAATTCCTAAAAGATGTTATTATGATAGGGCTGATGCTATGCCTTTTCACACAAGCAGATTCTGTAATTGTCTGCATGCTACTCTCCTGTTGCAGCCACTTCATTTCAGACTTGCTAGCGACTGCCCAAAGGGATCAGCCTCCTCCAATGCAGCTTCAAAATAAGACTCGACATTATTTGCAGATTGTTAAACAGTAAGTAGCTAAAGTTTAAAAACCTTAAATGTTGGAGCCTGTTATCCAGAATGCTTGGGGCATAGGTTTTTTTGGATGAGGAATATTTGGAATCATTTAGATCTTCATACCTTATGTCTGCTAATCCTGTAAACATTAAGTAAATCCAATAGGCTGGTTTGCCTCCAATAAGGATTAATGATATGTTAGTTTAGATGAAGTACATGATACTTTTTATTACAGAGAAGGGAAATCATTTATAAATGTGTGAATAAAATAGAACCTGGGCAGCCGTTTGGATAATGGGCTGCTGCTGTGCACCAGACAAACCTACATAGAAGGTGTTTGTGGGAGGGGGTACATGGATTACAAGGGAGCACTTCAGGAATAATTGCTTATTTAGCATTGGTTGCATCACAGAAGGTAATGATGGCAGTTTATTAGAAGGGCTCTGAACCTCATACCTGTACATTGCCAGTCCTACGTGTGGATTTCAGATAGTGCCCAGACCCTTCTAGTTATTGGCTCTGAGCCACAAGGTTTTGTGCAGAAAGATAAAGCAGTGGTACTGATTAAAATCATGAAGCATGGGAGAAGCGGCAAAATGTGGAAACAAGTTACAAGAAAAAAATGAGTATAAAAGGCTACGCGGAGAAGGGAACCATGGAAAGAATGAAGAGAATTCATTTCAGGCAGGAAAGTGGTGATTGATCATTTTGCTGGAGCAGTACAATGGGTTTTTATCTGCCAATTAGATGTTTCCCATTTATACAGTCATTGTCCCTCCATGTGAGCATATATCAACTCTTGTGGGTTATCTTAAGGTGACCATACACAGGGAGATCCGCTCATTGAGGTGAGCGATATTGGGCTGATACGATCACTGGCCCTATCAGAATGGAGGCAATATGGATGGTCGGTTGGATCGTGGGACTGCATCAACAAACCAATGCGGCCGTGATCCAACAAGGTTTTGGGTTTTTTTCCCCTGTACCGAATGACATCGGGCTGACTTTTAGCCAGATATCGATCTGGGACGCCTGATGTCCCCATACACGGGCCAATAAGCTTTTATCAGCCCGTGTATGGGGGCCTTAAAGTGGACCTGTCACCCAGACACACAAATCTGTATAGTAAAAGTCCTTTTCAAATTAAACATGAAATCCAATTTCTATTTTTTATTAAAGCATTCATAGCTGTTGTAAGCTCATTTAAAAATCTCAGATGTCAATCAAATATTGTCTGCCGCCTCCTCTATTCCATGGGCATAGAGGCGGGGCAGACTATTACTTTCACTTTCCATTCAGCACTTCCTACATGTCACTGCTCTCCCCACATTCCCCCATTCTCTTTACCATTTAATTGTGTAGCCAGGGCATGGGGATGGACATCAGGTCCCCCATTCTGGTGCACAAACAAGAATCTGAGATGATACAAGGCTTTCCTTAAAAACAGTGTCCACAAAATGGCTGCTGCCTGCTTGCTATCACTTTGAATTCCCAGACTGAAGGAAACAAGATTGAAATAATTTATATAGTGTAATTATAGTTCATTTTGCTTGACTAATGTGATAAAATAGGATTTTGAATAATTTTTTTTTGGTGATGGGTCCCCTTTAAGTCAGATTGTACCAGTCATGAAGTACAGTTTGTGACCTGTGGCATATGTAAGTTAAATAAAACTGATTTAACAGTAAGTGTTTCTATTTAATCGCTGGAGGTGGGTTTTTATCAATTTTTATTCAGTTTTACAAAATACACAGGATATACAATGGCAGTCATCAACACTAAATATACCTTTAGCCATTTGCAATTACCATAGATATCTGTTAATATTTCATTCTAGCAACATAATCAAACTCGCTGGAGGTGGATTTAAATATCCCCTGTACCCACAGTATCCCCTCTGTATTATATGGTACAGAGACTCGGGGAATCTCAGCAGGGCTTTTTTTTTGGTGTTCCTCCTGCAGCACTCTATAGCATTGCTCAACAAGTGAAATCCATAGCAGGCTATAGAAAGCTCTAAACTCGAAAATTCTAATTGCCATTATTGGAGTTGGACAAATCAACACGGTAGCACAGAGTAGAAATTATAGGCCAATAACGCAACAGGGAAATAATGAAAATGTTTTCCTTGCAACTGATTTGATACATCCAGCTAAAAATATGGGGGTTCTATATACTTTAGAAGAACATAAATTACAATACCTCAAGACTCTGAGCGCTTTGTTTTTCTGAAGTCGCCCGAAGTTTCCTTGTGGGGCGACTTAAGAAAACGAAGCACTCTGAGTGTCATCCTACTGGTGATTGACATACTAGCCGACAGGGAGGCAGAGCAATCGCCCGAAGAAGTGGCGATTTGTCGCCGGGTGACTAAATCTCCCCTCGTCTCTCTGCCCTAAGGGGATTTTATCTTGATGATAGTGAATGCAAATAAACTGTTCTGATCCTTCAAGTTGGTGTTGGACACATCCATTCCAGCTGGCATTCTCCTCTCCTGACCTGCCTGACCCATTTGTGCCTCTGCAGCTTGGAATCTGAATTATTCCTGGTCTTTATTGCCTAAGACTTTATTACAGAAGAAAGTGTTCCACTATACGGACAAAGAATAATTTCAAATTCCAAGCCGCAGGTGCACCCACGCTGCCTTCAATCTGCCTAAGTCCCAGTCTGTTGTCTGTATCCCTTATAATTGAATATAAATGAAAATAGCCGTGTCAGCAGTAGGAATCAACAAAATGGTGGAATACATTTTGGGGAGCTTTGGTCAACCCTGCTTCCAATGCCTATGGCCCAATCAATGGAACTGTGTGGAGTTTGGCAGCGTGATCCAACAGTATTGAACAAACCTCATTCTCAGGGCTGGATTTACATAGTGGGCGCCCCTTTCCCCTCCCCCTTACTGGAGCAATGGGGATTGGCGCATGGGAAATTTAAAAAAACATGAATGTATCCCCAGTGTTTTTGAACCAATGTGGGTGTGGTTGGGCATCCCGCCCCCCTAAAATCCTGCCACCCTAGGCCTGGGCCTAGGTGGCCTTTCCACAAATCCAGGCCTGCTCATTCTCTCCAGTCAGACTCTGGCCTCAGCTACAAAGTCAATAAATGTATGTAAAGTATATTCATTTTTTGACCTTACTGCCCTTGAGTGGGCAGATACATAACCACCTGTACTGGAGATTTACTGTCTGTTTCCTCTGAATTACATAATTAACAGCTCAGTCTCCTTTAAAGGGATTGTTCACCTTTTGAGTTAACTTTTAGTATGATGAAGAGAGTGCTATTTTCATTTTTTATTATTTGTGGTTTTTGTTATTTAGCTTTCTATTCAGCAGCTCTTCAGTTGGCATTTTAAGCAATCTGGTAGCTAGGGTCCAAATTTCCCTAGAAACCATGCATTGATTTGAATAAGAAACTGGAATAGGAGAGGACCTTACTAGAAAGATGAGAAATAAAAAGTAGCAATTAACAATAAATATGTAGTCTTACAGATCATTTGCTTTATAGATGGGGTCAGCGACGCCCATTTGTCAAGTGATGATTGTGATTCAATTAATGGGTTGTTACTTTTTAAAGGGCATGGAAAGGCAAAAAAATAAAATCCCATTTTTAATTTCTTTAATAAACTAGAAACCTATCTCCAATATACATAAATTAAAAAATATGTACCGTTTTAATAAGAAACCTGACTGTATGCAGTGAAATTCTCCCTTCATTTACTGCTGTGGATAGGAATTGTCAGATGGTCCCTAACTGCTGAGCAGGGAAACAATCATACTTATGAACAGCAGGGGGAGCCCCCGCCTTACTTCCCAGCCATGCAGAACTCAAGCAGCTTTGTTTATGATGATCCCTAAGCAGCCCAGGCCACACTGAGCATGTGCACAGTCTTAGTCTTGCAAAGATGTTTAACAAAGTTACAAGATGGTGACCCCCTGTAGCCAACTTTGAAAGCATAAATTATTTGTTTGATTAGGCTTGTGGTGCAGTAAGTTCATGTTTATATTTAGTATACAAAATACAGCATTTCTAGCCTTATTCTATTTTAGACTTTACATGCCCTTTAATTGGATTCTTTTCTGGCAGTGGCCTGATGGACTGAAAGAGAACACAATAACCAATTAGCTGTTGGAGTTATAATGTCTCTATATAAATATGTCAGAGAACTATACAATAAAAGTGAACCTGCTTCGGGGTAATCTCAATACTCTATAAAGAAATTTTAAATTCCGCAACTACCCATTTACCAGCCTATACCTATACCAGCCTATGGGAAAGGGAGTTGAATACAACAATAGATGAAAAAACATGGATGCAGATTTGGGAAAATATAGCCAAGAACTCTATTAATATTTTGGCACAAGAAACTTTGTTTTAAGTAGTAAATTGATAGTATATGGTCCCCGCTAAACGACATCGATATAACTGCAGGACGCTTTGCTTCAAAAATTGTGGTGAAAAGGGGACAATGTTACATATTTGGTGACAATGCAGAGAGGCAGTGAGATTTTGGTCCAGAATATTCACATTAATTGATACAATCAAAGGGATTAAAATCCGCAGGGATCCCTCTCAAATTTTTTTTCTGGTTTCGTCAGCTGGATATATATTGTGGGTTTACCAAATAATGCCTATTCTAATTGCATCTAGAGAGGTTTTCCAGCCATCTGTTCATCATACAAGGTTATCTCATGCCAGACAGTTTGCAATATTGAACATGACCAAAGGTTAGACATTAAGGGGCAGATTTACATAGGGTTGAATGTAAATCCTTCGACTTCGAATATTAAAGTCGAAGGATTTATCACAAATAATTTGATCGAACGAAAAATTGTTTGATTCGAAGGATTTTAATCCATCAATCGAACGATTTTTCTTTGAACTAAAAATTGTTACAAAGCCTATGGGGACCTTCCCCATAACTGGCTAACATGGCACCTCGGTAGGTTTAGGGTGGCGAAGGAGGGGGTCAAAGTTTTTTTTAAAGAGACAGTACTTCGACCAGGGCCGCCATCGGGGGGACAAGTGGCCCGGGCCTGAAGGGGGGCCGGCAGTGCTGCATTTTTGAAAGAGTCGGGCCCCCCTTACAAGCGCCCAAGCCGTGCGGCCATTTCCCAGGTTGTAGAATGCGGAAGTGCCGAAAAGCGGAACAGCCGAAGTCCCGAAAAAAAAAAACAATTTGGGGGCCCCAATTTTTTTTAACTTATAAGGGGGCCCTGACCATCAATAGCTTTTTATAACTTGTGTGTGTGGGGGGTTACTTTTTTAGGAGCTGATGTCTGTGTGGTCTTTTGACTGTGATGTGGAGTGGGCGGGATATGGGGTGGGGCTTGGGCCTGAGGGTGTTTGGGGCAAAGGGGGCCCCAAAAATTTTGTTGTACGGGGCCCCGTGATTTCTAATGGCGGCCCTGACTCCGACTATCGAATAGTCGAACGATTTTTAGTTTGAATCGTTCGATTGGAAGTCGTAGTCGATGGTCGAAGTAGCCAAAAAAAAAAACATTCGAAATTCGAAGTTTTTTTTATTCTATTCCTTCACTCAAGCTAAGTAAATGGGCCCCTTAACCAGCCTTTGGGGAACAGCATCTAAGGCATTTGTCGGAGGAGAGATTTCCCATTGTGTATCTTCTGAGTGGAGAATTTGTAAGGCCATCTCTTGGTTTCTACTAGCTGGGAGTAGGTTCATGATATTTGTATGTTGTTTTAGGATGTCCGTTTTCATTGTGTTTGGGATCGCAGTGGTCCATGCAAGGCCGGGCCTCTTTTCATATTCCATTTGTATAAAGGTGGCCATACACTAAGGGGCAGATTTATCAAAGGTCAAGTGAAAATTCAAATTTCTAGCTCATTTTTGTGTACTTCGACTAGGGAATTGTCCAAATTAAATTTGATTTTGTAAAAAATTAGAATTTTGAAATTTATCATGTACTGTCTCTTTAAAAATTCGACTTCGCCCAATCGCCATCTAAAACCTGCCGAATTGCTGTTTTAGCATATAGGGGACCTCCTAGAACCCATTTGGAGTCAATTGGTGCTGCATAAATTAGAGGGGCATGACTATAACTGCCAAATCTAAAAAGATATTGCATCAGAAAACATTAACCGACGTCTTCGACTCAAAAAGTTCTTTTACAGGAGAATCTAAGACGGCAGACACATGCCCTAATCACAATTAGATAGCGGGCCCCTGGACAGTCCGGTAAGTTTGCATTCAGACACAACACAAGACTCACTGCACATTAGCGACACTTTCTTTCTGCAAAAACGTAAGACTTTACTGCACAAAGAGCAGTCAGAAATGTCAGCCACTATCACCTCGCAGCTCACACGTGAAATAAGTGACCTGGGGCGCCACTAGGGATGCACCGAATCCGCTATTTTGGATTCGGCCGAACCCCCGAATCCTTTGTGAAAGATTCGGCCAAATACCGAACCTAATCCTAATTTGCATATGCAAATTAGGGGTGGGAAGGGGAAAACATTTTTTTACTTCCTTGTTTTGTGACAAAAAGTCACGCAATTTCCCTTCCGCCCCTAATTTGCATATGCAGATTCGGTTCGGCTGGACAGAAGGATTCGGCTGAATCCGAATCCTGCTGAAAAAGGCAGAATCCTGGCCGAATCCTGAACCGAATCCTGGAGTTGGTGCATCCCTAGGCGCCACACTGATGAAGTTGAGCACAAGCTGGATGAAGCAATTATCCGTATTAACAAACATGACACCTCAATAAAACATCTTTCAGTTCAACACGAGGATATTATGGAACACCTGGAAGATGCAGAAAACAGGTCCCGGTAAAATAACATTCGCATTAGTGGAAATGTTAAAGACTTGCATACCGAAATCCCCAAGCTATTGGCAACAAAGGGATACTGTCATGGGAAAAAACATTTTTTCAAAATGAATCAGTTAATAGTGCTGCTCCAGCAGAATTCTGCACTGAAATCCATTTCTCAAAAGAGCAAACCGATTTTTTTATATTCAATTTTGAAATCTGACATGGGGCTAGACATATTGTCAATTTCCCAGCTGCCCCAAGTCATGTGACTTGTGCTCCGATAAACTTCAATCACTCTTTACTGCTGTACTGCAAGTTGGAGTGATATCAACCTCCCTTTTCCCCACAGCAGCCAAACAAGATAACAGCTGCCTGGTAGATCTAAGAACAACACTCAATAGTAAAAACCCATGTCTCACTGAGACACATTTAGTTACATTGAGAAGGAAAAACAGCAGCCTGCCAGAAAGCATTTCTCTCCTAAAGTGCAGGCACAAGTCACATGACTGGGGGCAGCTGGGAAAATGACAATATGTCTAGCCCCATGTCAGATTTCAAAATTGAATATAAAAAAATCTGTTTGCTCTTTTGAGAAATGGATTTCAGTGCAAAATTCTGCTGGAGTAGCACTATTAACTGATGTGTTTTGAAAAAAACATGTTTTCCGATGACAGGAACCCTTTTGGTCCCAGATATACTACAGATCGTCTAGAGTTGGAAAGAGCTCTGGGACCCAGGAGAGAAAATGGGCCAGCCTAAGACATTTTTCTCATATTTTACTATTATGCCACCAAAGAGGAGGTCATGGCAGCAGAACTATAACTACCATTCATTTAAAACTTTCTCCAACTTAGCAGTACTTACTATACAGCGAAGGAGAGCGATACGTCCCGTTGGCCTGTAGGGTGGATTTTTCTGCATAAAAAGTGCCTGATCCAATTAACCTGATTTAATATTGTCAACACTAGTGATTCTATACTCTAGAACCAACAGCTGACAATTAGCATTATAGGGCTTTATTTACTTTACAAAGGAGGGTGGCATGACAGCTTCCATCCTTAACTGGCAATGCAGTGATTTAATGGGGCAAATTTACTAAAGGGCAAAGTCATTTTGGGACTTTGCTGATTTACTAAGGGGCACTGGCGTAATATCGCTAGCGAAGGACCTATCGCTACTTCGCACTCTAACGCCAGGTGAATTTTCGCTCTGGCGAATGGACGTAACTACGCAAATTCAATAAGATGCAGATTTTACTGAACGTTATCTCTTACGCCAGACTTGCCTTCACCACCTCAGACCAGGCGAAGTGCAATAGAGTAAATAGTTCCTCAAAAAAAGTTCAAAATTTTTTCCAAAGAATGCGCCTTTTACTTTTGACAGGGTGATAGGCAGAAAAAGATCATAATTTTTTTTTGGGTTCCCTCCTTCCCCCCTACATTTCCTAACATATGGCACCTAAACTATACACTGGGCTCATGTGTAGGGCAATATAACACCTATTTTCTTTTATTAAGCTTCCCTGGGCTTGTGTAGTGTAATGTAGTTACTGTAACATATACGTCCATTGTAACTTTAACTTCACGCAGTATGCTAATTAGGCATCGATAGCGTAACTTCGAACTGCTTATCGTATTATCACTAGCGCAACTTCGCAAGCGTTCGGAACCATGGACGCAACTCCGGATTTTCGTGAATTAGCGTTGCCCTGGCGAATCTACACCTGGCGAAGTGTTGTGATGTCAGCGAAGCCGTCGCTGGCGCAATTTCGGAGGTAAGTAAATTTGCCCCAATGTAGGAATGTCCTGTAATTACTGTTCTCTGTATCTGTATCTTGAATAATTTGTTTACTGATTTTTAATAATAAATAAGGTCAAATTGTAGATTCTAGTTTGGTCCTACTTTTTTTTAAATAAAATAATCAGAAAGTTTTGGATTTAATAACCCCCTATATATGGTATATCTTTCAGAAGTACACATTAAATTAAAGGGCACACTACCAATAATATGTTTTCTATGTTATACAGAAACGGAACTAGAGGGGGCGGGACCTGGCGCAGGACGCGCAGTCGGGCCCCCGCCTCCTCCATACACCCGGAACTGGCCCAGGAATATGCACCGCAAAGCGGTGTGCGGACTGCCAGGGGGCCCTGAGGGGGTACTGGCCAGCTCGCACCCCCTGCTTCCCCGGTAGTTCCGCCCCTGATGTTATTCCCAGCAGGTCCCGGTGTGTTTTGTGAGTAGTAGGGCTGCTCAATGTTCCCATTGCTGCTCCTTGGCTAACAATCTTACAGCCAGCAGCTTAATGAGAAGTTGTTGAGCTCCGCTGAAAAAACTATTGTAGGTCAATCTAATCTTTACATTTAAAATTTAGGAGACGACTGACATGGCAAGAAAAGTGTTGGCAGAAAAGAAACATTTAACTGCATGAAGCAGTCAGATGAAATACTGTAGCTTTCAAAGCTGCAGTTGTCTCATTCAGCCAGCAGAGGTTAGAATATGCACGTAAAATACAGTCATGTTCATTAGAATTTCCCCCATCACTGGAAAAAACACAAACATCTCTATATATTAACATTGCCAATATAGGCATGACATGCACAGCTAGAGCAGAGGGAGAATATTTTGCACTGCACATAAGGCTGCAATAAAATGGGATCTTGTCTTCTCTCTAGGCCACAGATCTAAATGATGACAACCAATAGAAAAAAAGGAGACGAGTTGGAAAATGCTGTACGATTCTAAGGATCATGACAGTCAGAGACAATATAGCACTGATATATAATAATATTAGTATAACACTCTCTTAAATGTAACATGGTATAGACAGAATACAGGGCCAATATTAGGGGTCCAAGACAGGCGCATTAATATCAATCCATAAATGAACAGAATACCCACCTCCAGGGTTGATTCAGACAAGTCACCTTAGGCGTCAATAGCCCTCAATTTATCAGGGGACGCAAAAAGCTGCTCCTGGTAACTTTAAGAGAAGATTCCAATTTTAAAACCAGTATTTAAGCCCTTGTAGTTTAGTGAGCCCAATTACATCTCTGTACTAGCGATGTGGCCCCCTCCTTGACTCGTGCAGAAGCTCTGAATGTTAGTAGAGGGGATGGGGGAGACTGACATCAGGTGGACAGGGGCAGCACGATCTGCAAAAACACAGTGCTCGTGGTTGTGCTCATGTGCTCGTGGTTGTGCTCATGTGCACGTGCGTGGCGGTCGGAGGAAGGCCCCGAGATGGTAGCCCCCGGGCCCCCCCCCAGTCCGACCCTGAATGCACCTGTGAACAGGTTGCAGTGCAAGCTATTTCTCTATGGGAAATGGCCTTCCCATAACTCTGAGCTTTCTGGATACTAGTTTGGAATGCTTCACTTCTAGCACATAGGGTTGAGTCACATTCAAATGTAAACAGAGTTGGGGAGTAACACAAGCATGAAAATGTCCTAGGGGGTGCCAAATAAAGGATATGATTGGCTATTTGGTAGCCCTATGTTGACTGGAAGCCGACAGAGGCTCTGTTTGGCCAGAAATATTTTTATGCAACCAAAACTTGCCTAAAAAAAAATAAGCACCTGCTTTGAGGCCACTGGGACAACATCCAAGGAGGGGTTTAGGAGCAACATGTTACTCATGAGTCACTGGTTGGGGATCATTACATTAAGGGATCTCTGGCATTCAGGCTGGTGGTAGTTCAAGGGTTCCCTAGCATCCATGTGCATACAAGCTATCCGTCAGAGCATTAGGGTATATTTATCAAAGAGTGAAGTTAGAGATGGCTGCAGTCCGATAAAATAAAATAAAAAAGTATTTATCAATGGGTGAAAGTTCGCCCTTTGAAAAATATGCCTTTCAAAATCCCATAGAAATGAATGGAGAGAGGTGGTATTTCACTCTAGCGGACTGCAGCCATCTCTAACTTCACTCTTTCATAAATATACCCCATTGGCTCTCACTAGCCATAGGTTGCTATAAGAGTGTATGGGTGCAAGTACCTTTTCTAAATAGTATGACTGTGATCAATTTTTACAACCAAACTAGTACTTTGCACTTATCAGCCATATAATACTTTGTATTAAATAACATATTACCAGGGCAGGATTTATATAATGGCCGCCCCTTGGCCCTCTGTCTTTCGCTGCCCCCGTCCCCTCCCTTTTATTAGTAGGAATGCACCGAATCCAGGATTCGGTTCAGGATTCTGCCTTTTTCGGCAGGATTTGGCCGAATCCTTCTGCCCGGGCGAACCAAATCCGAATCCTAGTTTGCATATGCAAATTAAGGGCAGGGAGGGAAATTGTGTGATTTTTTGTCAAAAAACAAGGAAGTAAAAAATGTTTTCCCTTCCCACCCCTAATATGCATATGCAAATTAGGATTTGGTATTCAGCCGAATCTTTCACAAAGGATTAGAGGGTTCGGCCGAATCCAAAATAGTGGATTTGGTGCATCCCTATTTATCAGCTCAAATTTTCATCATCGGGACCAGAGAAATGTGAATTTTGCACAGGAAATTTAAAAAATCATATCTCCTGCGCATCCCCAGTGTGGGTGTGGTTGGACTGCATGCGCCCCTAATATCCTGCCGCCCTAGGCCCGGGCCTTGGTGGCCTCTTCACAAATCTGGGCCTGGCTCTTAAGGTAAAATTTGCATACCTGCCCCAGTGGCGGCTGCAGCCATGAGTAGTAGAGCAGGGGGGCTGCCGTTTTTTGGGAGTTCGGGCCCCTCCAAATTTTTTCATGCTTGGCTGCTAAAGCTAGTTGTGCCACAGTAAAATAATTGAACAACCTAAAAAAAAACATAAATAAAAAAAATTATGTTGCTGAGAATAGGTCAGTCTATAATGAGCTAATGTAAAGATTAACGTTCCCTTTAAGTAGGTAGGTTTGGGCAGATTCTTTCTCTTTTTTTTTTTAATATAAAGCTCTAGCCTTGTGGAAGTGTTGGCTGACTACAAAAATGAGGCCCAAAAATGTTTGTGTGCACAAGTATTATAATTAATGCATATATTGTAAAACCGTATGCAGACTTTTACAAACTATATGTGCAGAACAGTAGAGTCACTTTGGATGATGTCCCATCCAGTGTACGGAACAGCACTTCCTGTTTTAATGGTGGCCAGTGGGTTGCAGATCGGGTTTCGGAGAAGGT
The DNA here is from genome assembly GCA_038501925.1 of Xenopus petersii. NCBI lineage: Eukaryota > Metazoa > Chordata > Amphibia > Anura > Pipidae > Xenopus > Xenopus petersii. The sequence continues at coordinate 93,926,053 of CM076685.1, forward strand.
AGTTGCTGAGGGTTGGGTAGTGGATCCAAGTGGGTGAATATGCAGGTTGCGGTTCAGGTCGCAGGCCGCGGATTGTGTGTTTGGGTCAGGACCGGGTCGCAAAAATTGGTTCTGCACAGGACTCTACAGAGTTAGAATAAGCCCAAAATTATATTACAATGTAATTACACAATATGCAATTTCTTGTGGGTGCTGGCCTCCAAGGTTGTGTGTATTCAGCTTAAATGGAATACTGATCTAAGTCGTTGGTTGGTAAAATGAATAAAATGAAGTGTAATAGTGATATGTTTTCTATGTAATTCTGAAAGGCAGTTTAATATCTCCAAATTACCACCCAGCCCCGAGCGTCAGAAGAGACAAAATGTAATGTACACATATTGCAAATTGAAAAAGCAGGGGATAACAGCTTTTAACAAGACCAGTACTAAATTTAAATATAGGATATAAGTAGCTGCTATTTGCCAACCATACATGTGCTGCGCAATTGTGTTATAGGCTGTAGTTTTTTTTTTTTTATCCAAAGTAATTACTGAAAGTCTACACCAATTAATTCAGATGCTTTACTTGCATTCTATCTTCCAGTTCATTTGCTTCTGTGTAATGTAGTTCTGTCTTCTTATTTATTCTGCACAGGTGGCACAGATGGATGAGCAAGGACCCTGTACAGAATTCATTATGCTTATTATACCGGGTAGAAGAGAAACGCTATACACGCTTCCTGTGAATAATGAAGATGGCAGATAATACAAAAGTATTCCATGTTCGATGATGAACATGGAAAAAAAGGCTGAACACATATTCATACCAGTACTCCTGAATACAGCCGCCCAAACAGAACATGAGATCAGGCCCGGATTTGCGGCAAGGCCGCATAGGCCCGGGCCTAGGGCGGCAAAAAAATAGGGACGGCATGCCGCCCAGCCGCATTATGGGGACGCGTGCATCCCCATTCAATTACAGCAGCTGCGCCGGCGTTTTTTCGCCAGAGCGCTGAGAAGGGGAGGTGAGGTGGGCGCTAGGACCGCGCGGCCTAGGGACACCCCTTATTGAAATCCGGCGCTGCATGAGATTATAAACACACGTATAATGGTTTCACGTAACGAAATCTTCCCTTTCAGTGGGTTGTCTACCCTTGTTTTTATTGTGTTTTTAATTTATACTGTCAGAAGTTGTAGAACCTGAAATATGAGACATGTAAAATGGACACATAAAACTCAAATAGGTACAAATAAAAAGACATTGTTTGCTTTATCTTATTTCATGAAAATCCCCTATCTATTCGATGAAGGCATCTACTAAACAGACAGGGTCGGACTGGGGGACCCAGGGCCCCCTCCGCCCCCCAGCACGTTTGTGCGCATGTGCCATGCACCAAGTAAGTGCATAATTTTTTGGCCGCAACGGCCCAACAAATCTGGGTGTGGATCTGAGCTGGCAGGGCCCACAAGAGCCGGAGGCCCACCGTTTTTTTCCCGGTATCCCGCCGGCCCAGTCTGACCATGTAAACATAACTGGAATAATAAAATATTGAAAAAACATACTGGGGGTTATTTATAAAGGTTGTGCAGCGTATATTTATTCGCAAATGGTTGTATGGCCCATGTTTTTTCCTGAATGCTAAAATATTGCACTGCTGTGCCCGTCTCTCCAGTTTTTGCGAATTCACGTTGAGACTGTGCTAGTTGTGGCGTAAACACAGAGCGTGCACATAATATTCGCAATTTGCAACTTTTGCCATATTTAAAAAGCTCTTATAGACATTTGCAGTGTGAATTTTTTTTTTTTTTGCAATTCTGTTTGCACACTCTTATTCAGCTTTATAAATGTAACCATGTGCAGGGCAAGTATATTCACTGTGTGAAACAATCTGCCCTGCGCGAAGTTTATAAATGAGCCCCACTATATTATAATTGCTGGAAAGATCTATGAACCCAGTTTGGATGATCATGTGCCCCCTTCACAGCCAACACTATAACCTCACAAAAACTCTCAAAATCTAATTTAATATCTAATTCAAGACTCTTCAATTTATTGGAATGCAGAGTGATTCTGGTCGTATTTATATTTGAAAAAATGGTGTGTTTTTTCCTGAACATTATAAAGGGCTTTTATAATAACAGGAGCTGTTAGTGAAGACAAATAGATGCCCTGTCGCCAACATGATCAAAAATGAGATACTCTTGTTGTTGTTGTATCATTTCACCTGTTGTATGTATATGAATAGATGTTATGGATGTAACAGATACATAAAAGGCAAATGTGCTAAATCATTTCTTTTCTTCAGTGTACACAATAGAGAGTCAGAGTTCCCACACTAACCTCATAGCTGCACTGTTGGCTCAATTTAGTCTAGATCATAAAGCTTTATTCAAAATTATTGTGAACAAGGCACCAGGGCCAGATGGCATACACCCTCTGGGTTCTAAGAGAGCTTAGTTCGGTTTTAGACTGGCCTCTATTTCTGATTTTCTCAGACTCACTTTAATCTGGTATGCAGGGTCGGACTGGGCCAGCAGGGCCCACAAGGTTTTTTCCCGGGTCTGGGACATTTAAAACAGTACCTTGTAATTGATGGTTACCATGCTGCATGAATCCATATCAACTTTTTAGGAGGCTGAGAGAAAGCAATGAAAGCAGAACTTGCTGCTAAGTGTTCTTTGTTTTACAGGGCAGCATCCTAAAAAGTTGACTACGTTTCCACTACCTGGAGGGGGGTGCTTCACTGAGATCGAGAGCACAGCTACTATTCTCCAGTCATCTCTACATTTTCCTGAAATTAATCCATATCAGTGGCAAAACAATACTATTGGGATTATTTAATGTTGAAATCCTTTTTAGCAGACTTGGAGATTCGGAGATCCAAATTGCAGTAAGAAAATCCAGAAAACCCCATGTCCCAAGCATTCTGAATAGCAGGTCCCATACCTTTAAAACATACTGTATGCAATGTAGCTATAATCTGTTTCCTAAAACAAAATTATTTTACATAACAAAACCCTGTGTTCAGTAACTCATCATTTGTCTTCTGCTTTTCCCTGTCAACTTCTTTCTCTTAATTTTGATCAAAAATAAAACCTTTTTTTAAAAAAAGAGAGCTATCAGGTAACTGAAGGCTGTTCTTGTTAATTTTCAATATCCAGAATGCTACAGAATCATTAAAAAAATTATATATACAGTATATATGTATGGCATCCACTATCTGGAAACACATTATTCATAAAACTCTGAATTACCGGAAGGCCATCTCCCTTAGACCCCATTTTAATGAAAAAATTCACATTTTTAATAAAAATAATTTGTAATAATGAGTTACCTTGTACTTCATCCCAACTAAAATATAAATAATACTTATTGGAAGAAAAACAATTGTGTTGCGTTTAATTAATTAATTTTTAGTCTAACTAAGGTAGGGAGATCCAAATCAGTGGCGGAACTACTGGGGATGCAGGGGGTACCACTGCACCAGGGTCCGGCAGCGGTTCACAGGTTTGGGAATCCTCCTCAATCTCCACTTCTGGAGGGGGGTGGGGGGCCCGGATGCAGTGTCGCCTTTGTGCTGCTAAACATTTGGCATATTGCATGGTGATTCCCTATTTCTATGAGAAAAAGAGGCCAAATAGATGGAATAATCAATTGTAGCATGTAAAGAAAAGAGACTAGGAGAATAGAGGTTGAGTGAGGAGAGGAAGAATAATAGTACTGAGAGTGAGCCCCTGGTCTAAGTTTATTTGGTTGGCCCCTGGTCTAAGGTGTTTGGGTGGGCCCCAGTTGTCCCAGTCCGATACTGCCCGGATGCAAAGCCTGCACCTGGGACCTGCACTTGCTAGTTCTGTTACTGATACAAACAGACCTCTTATCAAGATAACCCCAGGTCCTAATCATTCTGGACACACACTCACACATAATATATATAAACATATAACAATAGAATTACTATTATTAATCATTGTCATTCTTACCTTCTCACTGCTCCAGAAATAGATATGTGCCCTCTCGTGAGGTACAAGACCATTTATCTGAGTTTTATTTGCATAATCTATAGACTCTATTCAATATTGTTTAATCTGCAGCACCTCCAAACAAATCCCTAAGGGCAGAGACACGCTGATATTCTTCTTCAACGACTAATCTCCCTGAACTGCCATCCCGCCGGCGATTTACATTCTAGCCGGCGGGAAGGCAGTTAGGGGAGATAAGTCGCGGGAAGGTAGTTAGGGGAGATAAGTCGCCCTAAGAAGAAGAAGCGGTTTGTCGATGGACAACTAATCTCCCAAAATAGCAGCGTGTGTCTCTGCCCTAATGGCCTGAAATTATATTCAAATAATTTTTCTTTGTTTATTGTTGTTTTTTAAGTGCAATGAGCTGTGCCTTGCCTTCACTCATAGTAGTGCTGGAAAAGAGCCGAGGGACCCAGGCTGCTATTATGGCATTCTTGCGTGTAAATTTTTTTTACAATGTTACCATAATTAAGCACAATATTCCAATCCCAGGAGTGTTACCCATTGTTCGGCTGTTCAAGGTTCAAGGATAGGCAACTCCCAATAAAAATCCCTCCAGCTGACACTGGCTCTCCCAATATATGTGCACCAGTGATTAATTGGATGTTTAAGGGATCATAGGTATCATTCTGGAGAGCCAATTCTTGTTAAACAGTAGTCAGCATACTTGTGCATTTCTGAATAAAGTGACTACTGTTGAACAAGAATTGGCTCTCCAGAGTGATACCTACGATTTGTGAAAGTTTGAAGGTCTGGCGGTGCCCTACTCTGATGTTGAACCATACACTATTTGATAACGAAGGATCACTTCATCCACAAAGTACATATGTTTAAGGGAGGAACTCCACCGGTGATTTTGGTGTGGTCTGACGCTCTGCACAAAAAGGCAGTCATCAGGTCGGATGTGCCGTAAATAAGGTAAGCTACAGGAACGTCGGATGGTGTCGCAGCGTTCTTCCAAAGTGACACGATTGTCGGATGCAGATCCTGAACGCTGCATCTGCATCCGACAGTCGTGTTGCATCGGATGAACGCTGAGACTTCATCCGACATTTCCATCTCTTACCTAATTTCCGTCACATCCAACTTCATCCTTTCTAGTACTAGAGCCCTAGATTTCAGTTCTTATGGGCATCTTGATCAAAATGTATGCGTGACCATGAAAAAAAAAATCACAGTTGTGAAAACAAATTCTCTCTTAACTGTGACCAACACAATCACGATTTTACAGATGAGGTATTTACTATTGCAAAACCGTGTTGTGTTACTCCATCCATTATCAGGTTGAAAAATCACTGCCTTATAAATTGTGGAAAATAGAAACTTGATTGTCAACTTGCTAAATATACACTTACCAATACATTTTATGGCATTCCAGCCAGTTTTGCAATCAGTTTTGATTCTTGATCTTCATGGATCTACTTGATAAACCTTGAGCAAATTGCAGCAAAAACAAGATTGTGATCTGACCCTCTGTCTCATACCTACTGACTTGTTTTTAAAGAAAACCCTCAAATGCCAGATAATTAATGGAATTGTAAGGACATTACGACAGAAAGTTTAACTGAGCCCAAAAAGCTACATCTATGGGATCCGTTATCTGGAAACCCCTTATCCAGAAAGCTCTGAATTACAGAAAGCCCGTTTCCCATAGACTCAACTTTATCCAAATAATCCAGGTTTTTAAAAATGATAATAAAAAATAATGATCTTGTACTTGATCCAAAACTAAGATAAACCCAGCCTATTGGGTTTATTTAATGTTTACATGATTTTCTACTAGACTTAGGGTGTGAAGATCCACATTACGGAAAGATGCATTATCCGGAAATCCCCATGTCCTGAGCATTCTGGATACAGGTCCCATAAATGTATTGCAATTGCTATGCTTTTGGTGCTGGTGATTGGGAACTCATTAATTTCATAATTATCAGCTTCCCAGCATAATACTGACCTTATGATTGATCTTGTCTTGTCTAAGGGGAGTATTCCACCAACTAACCTTAATAAACATATTTCTGGAGTGCATTCGCCTGGAAAGGCCAAACATTCTTGTATTTTCTTGTTTCTTCTAAACAGCCTTGGACTTTACTATTTCTCTCCAGCATCTAATTATTTACAAACATTCCCACATTCGTATAAAAAAACCTTGCAATATTGGTATATTGCATCTAGGACACGGTAGGGAGTGACCCATTTGTAGGGGGTGATATACAGTATTTTGTTTGAATAACTTTAAAATGGACAAGTTAATTCCTCATCAAAATAAGATATTTACAAATAGCAGCCCATATATTACTAGTCTCATTTTAGTCGTTTTAGAAGGGGTTTTTTTGTAAAAAATACAAATAAATTCTTTCTCTAAAACTTTGATCCCCAACCAGTGGCTAGTGAGCAATATGTTGCTCACCAACCCCTTGGATGTTGCTTCCAGTGGCTTCGAGGCAAGTTTTGCTTGTATAAAACCAAATGTACTGCCAAACAGAAACTATTGTAGGCTGCCAGTCCACATAGGGGCCAATCACAGCCCTTATTTTTTCATGCTTTGTGTTGTTCCCATGGGTAAAAATGGTTGGGGTCCCCTGCTCTAAAACCACGAATGCCATGAAAATTATTAAAAGATCAGAATATAAAAAGCACAAATGAAAAATAAAGCTGAAATACCAAAAAATGCAAATACCTTGAAAACACAAATTTTTCGGGCAATTACTAGTGGAAAAAAAAACCCCAGAAAACCTTTAATAAGTCCAAATTGGTCCATAGGATCAGTACAACTCCAACTGACTGCTATGGGACCTTCCACTGCTTTTTACATGATACGGGATAAATAGGCCTCCGAGTCTGCCTCTAGAGAGGCAAGTAAGGTACATTTTACCTTTGCGTTTTTTACTTACGGTATGTAGATACACCAGTGTAGAAAAGGCCAATCCGCTCCCTGCCCTTCTTGCCTTGTGTATGCACTTATAGGCACAGGGTGGACTTTGTGGACATTTTTTTCCCCCCAACTATCTTGATTTTTGTGAAAATGCCCAAAGGCAGACAGGATTCCGATTAGCGCACCCTTGAGCATGAAATAGATTTTGGCCCTGAAGGGCTGTAATAATTGACCCATCAAGCAGTGTTGCTTAAAAAACAAACTTTGTTTCTAATGAACCACAGCTTTCAGCCTTGACATTTCAGCATCATTGCAGCCTTTTTTGACAATGCGTTCTGTCACTCAGTATTATTCATGAAACATGAATCGTAAAATCCGTACCCATCTGGCATGCCGTGTTTGGTAGGCATAGCAACCCAAGCTTTACAATAGCCACACAGTCTGTGGGTGCCCTAGAAAAATGTCTACACAAGCGCTAGTGTATTGTGATTTTTTATTGCCCTTTTCTAATAAGAAGGGAGCATCGTCTGCAAAGAACAAAGATTTTGCAAGAACGTGAGCCCTGAATGTGTGAGGAATCACAGCTATAGTATGCAGGTTCTGGTGCAGGCTTTAAAGGAGAATTAAACCCTTATATGAATATGGCTAAAAATGCCATGTTTTATACTGTTTACTGAACTTATTGCACCAGCCTAAAGTTTCAGCTTGTCAATAGCAGCAATGATCCAGGACTTCAAACTTGTCACAGGGGGTCACCATCTTGGAAAGTGTCTGTGACACTCACATGCTCAAAATACATATATATATATATAAGCTGGTGCTACAGGGCTGATTATTACATTCTGATGCTAATTGCACTGGTTTCTGTGCTGCCATGTAATAATTATCTGTATTAATTACTAATCAGCCTTATATTGTAACATTTCTATTCTATATGTACTGTATATTGTGAGTGGGTCCTTAAGCTCAGTAAGTGACAGCAGCACAGAGCATGTGCAGTGAATCAGCAGAAAAGAACATGGGGAGCTACTGAGGCATCTTTGACGACACAGATCTTTACTGCTAAAGGGCTGTGGTTGCCTTGGGCTGGTACAGAAGCCCAAACCATAATGTACATTTCTGCCCTACTTCTTTTTATTAGGCTTTAGTGCTCTTTTAATGTTCACCCTGACAACACATGCTGACATTTGCTGTGCAAACATTTTGCCACTTTTTAATGCATCTAGGGTTTGTACAGGGCCGGATTTACATAGCAGGCGCCCCTAGGGCCGATGACTTTCATCTCTGAATCCCCTTCTATTTTCAGCATAGGGTCTGGAGTACTGGGGATCGGTGCACAGGGGGAAAAAAACTATTGTATCCCCAGTACTTCCAACCAATGCAGGTGTGATTGGGTGGCATGCCGCCCCCCTAAAATTCTGCCGCCCTGGTTTAGACGATTCGATTCGTATGATTTTTGGACCGTGTGTGGAGAGTCCCGACATTTTCGCCCCACAGAGATCGGTCGTTTGGTAGATCGGACAGGTTAAAAGATTTGTTGGCTGCCGATCATATCTCTGCGTGTATTGCCGATCTGACGATATCAGTGGGAGACTGTCGCCAGGCAGAACATCGTCTGATCTGTTCTTAACTACTTTATTTGATCGGAATGGTTAGTGGCAGGTCGGGAGATGGGGAAGTCCGATCGTTCGAGGATTTGAATGATCAAATCTTTGCAACTATGGCCAGCTTTATGGAGGAGAGCAATTCCGCACACCAGGACGTTAGTTAAAATCGAAAATCTTTATTTAGCCATGTTTTAAAATACACGCTGTGTCTTAGCTTGACGCGTTTCGGGCTCAGCTGCCCTTAATCATAAGCATAAGGAAATAAAATGAAAATCTCACCTTAAATAGCTAATACCCACAGTGACTCCTAGTGGTCAAAGCAGGGTAATAAGTTACAAAACATTTAAAAAGTATCCATTAAGTGCAACATCGTACAATTGTGATACAAGTAGAAAATACTTTATGATTAGCCACTCGAATTAATTAGGTAAAATAAGAAATATCAAATCTAGTATTTAATCCCTCTGGATTGCGTGTATGTAGGGTTAGAATCCAAAAAACTTCACGATTATTTAATGAAAGAAGTGGATCGCCGCCCCTTAAGGGCATAGGTACTCTTTCTATTATTCTCACTCCTAGGTCCTGTGTGCCACGTTTACTGCAAAATTTGAAGTGTTTGCCAATGGGGGATTTTGTATCCCCTTTCTCTATGGCAAGTAAGTGTTCCCTTATTCTAATGGTTCTTTTCTTATTCAGTGCAGTCAGTATGACTTACAACAATTGTTGCAGTAATAGGGTTATATATCTGTTGGAGTGTAAGTCCTGCAAGAAACAATATGTTGGACGTACAATCCGCCCCCTAAAAGATAGAATAAGGGAACACTTACTTGCCATAGAGAAAGGGGATACAAAATCCCCCATTGGCAAACACTTCAAATTTTGCAGTAAATGTGGCACACAGGACCTAGGAGTGAGAATAATAGAAAGAGTACCTATGCCCTTAAGGGGCGGCGATCCACTTCTTTCATTAAATAATCGTGAAGTTTTTTGGATTCTAACCCTACATACACGCAATCCAGAGGGATTAAATACTAGATTTGATATTTCTTATTTTACCTAATTAATTCGAGTGGCTAATCATAAAGTATTTTCTACTTGTATCACAATTGTACGATGTTGCACTTAATGGATACTTTTTAAATGTTTTGTAACTTATTACCCTGCTTTGACCACTAGGAGTCACTGTGGGTATTAGCTATTTAAGGTGAGATTTTCATTTTATTTCCTTATGCTTATGATTAAGGGCAGCTGAGCCCGAAACGCGTCAAGCTAAGACACAGCGTGTATTTTAAAACATGGCTAAATAAAGATTTTCGATTTTAACTAACGTCCTGGTGTGCGGAATTGCTCTCCTCCATTTATCTTCATTGTTCACGGCGTGGGACGCCGAATTTCCAGCGCCCAACCTTGGATTCATGCCGGCTGTTTTAAATTCAACTTGCGGTGAGTCGGAGCGGTTCTCGCTCTTTCATATGGCCAGCTTTACCCTGACAGGGGAGTGGTCCAGTGTTAAGGCCAGTTAGGGACATATTGGGAATGACTATTTGCTCTACAAGAAAAGCCCAGTATGAAGGTCAGTTCGGGTGAATAAATATTTGCTGCCCTAGATATTTCAATAATGGTCTGTAGCTGTTCTATTTAACACTTCATTCTCAATGGAATAATTATGTTCACTCAGGCTTCTACAATAAAAATCCATTTGGACAGCCCTGCCAGGCCAGGATTTGTGGAAGGGCCACCTAGGCCCAGGCCTAGGGCAGCAGGATTTTAGGGGGCGGCATGCTGCCCAACCACACCCACATTGGTTCAATAACACTGGGGATGCGCTTAAGATACAACTATTTTTAAAATTTCCCATGCGCCAATTCCCCTGGAGGTGACTGGGGCAGCGAACAGCAGTGGGCCTAGGGGCGCCAACTGTGTAAATCGGGCCCTGAGCCCTGCTCTTTTCTATTGCTGACAAGAGCAAGACAATGCACATGCTGCGTCTACTCTAAACTAACGCTGAGGGTAGGACTACACGGACGTTTTAGGCGCAATCCGAGAAAACGCATGCGACAGAAATAAGGTAAGAGCTAGAAATGTCGATGAAGCGTTTATCAGATACGTCACAACTGTCAGATGCAGACGCTGCAGTAGTGTCGCGGCAGATCAACGCACATTTCTATCTCTTACCTTATTTCCATTGCATGCGATTTGTCGCAGCGCGTAGGCTCGCTCAGAAAAAGTCCGCGTAGTCTACCCTGAAACGCACATGGAGTAAAACGCAACTCAGAACGCTCATGAGCACAACCAGACAGAATGTAAGAGAATAAATTCGTGAATTCGTTTAGGCGCGCGTTAAAAAGCCAGAAAATACGCCTGTATGAGCGTTTTCCCATAAGGGCCCTATAATTGTAGGGGCTCCTGGCAGCCGCACACATTCATTCTACACTGAGCAAGTGAGAGCTAGAGCAGTTTTTCTTCCACCGGTTCTGGCGAACAATGAACACTGTCAATAAAGCTTTGTTATAGGAAGAAGGCGAGGCCGCCCGTGATGTCACGCTGAGGGCGGAAGCAGCGACATCTTGTCTCCAAGCTGCCAGTAATTGCCCCCACCCCTTTCCATCATTTAGTTTTTCCGGGGTGAAAGGGCGCGGGCTCCGGGGCGGCTCCTTCTGCTTCTGCTGCTGCCGCTACTGTCCCTGTCTATTAGCTGTGCGGCTGAGACATCAAGAGTGAGGCCCAGGACGGGCAGGGGCGGCTTGGCAAGGAACCCCCACAACTTCCTGCTGGAGTAGCGGCTCAGGATTGGCCCGGCTCCTATTCTGTCGTAGCGGAGAGGCAAGGAGCGTTGGATACAAGGGGAGAGGTAGGGGACAGCGCTGTGCAAACCCATGAACAGAGACCGTTAGAATGAGCCTGTGTGCGCAAACTAGCGCCTTATTCTATTGCCATAGTAGCAGTGTGGGGGAAACACTCCGCTTTCTGACATTCTGATGATCCTTCTGTGAATGTCACGAGCTCCTGCCGCTCCATCCCCTGCCCGGCAACCAGCCTGCCTTCACTTTCATTATTCAGCTGCACAACCCAACAAATACATCCTTCCACTTCTCATTTATTTATTATTGACTCAGAATTAGTTGCACATTTATTTATTCTCCCATCAACCTCCTGATTCCTGTATGTCCCTGTTTATCAGACTCCTGATTCCACTATGTCCCTGTTTATCAGCCAACTGATTCCACTATGTCCCTGTTTATCAGCCTCCTGATTCCTGTTTATCAGCCTCCTGATTCCTGTTTATCAGCCTCCTGATTCCTGTATGTCCCTGTGCATGTTTATTAGCCTCCTGACCGTTCCCCTCCCCTCAGGCTGGACAGAACATCACAGGGGCATCTGGGGGTACAAAGGATCAAGTGTAGATGGTGCAGTTGTTAGAGATGTGCATGAAATACACTGGTGCTGTCTGGTCTCCTTCTTTTGCTAAAACTCTTTCTGTAGGTTGCCATGGCTGGTGCTGGCAGTTGTAGCTTCAAGCTCAGGCTAAGGGTTGGAAACCACAGATTGATGTATTGTATTTCTCCATTCATTTGGGCACCTCCACAATGCTGCATTCCCTGGGGCCACCCCTCCCTTTTTTTACAGAAGATGCTCCCTAGTGTGTATGATGATGGAGGATCCACGGACAGACACAATAAATAATGCAGGTTCTGTGCTTATGGGTTATCTGTAGAGAAAAGAGTTGCTCAATAGAAAGTGATAAAGCTTTATGTAGACTGATATGGCTTTAGCCTTGTTCTCTTGCTCTCTTCTCACTCCCCTCCCTGGACAAAACAAAGGCAACATACTGATTAGTATAAACAAATTGCATTGTATCTGTGGAATTCAGGGCCGTGGCTTGAGTTGCATTAAAAGTCCAAGTGTTATCTGACTGCAAGTAATTTAAGTTGACAGGGGCAGGTTGATCATTCATAGGGTGTAATGTACACAGGGACTGGGAAATAAGTTACATATACAGTAATACCATATGGCATGTTGGTGGTAGCCACCAGCTGGGGCAAGTTAGACTTCTCCCTTTTGCTACAGTCCTGAAATCCCTTCTGTGCTGTATCCCACCCTGCACTGCTGCGCTCCATGTGCTTATTCACCTCCCACTGGATGCCTGCAAATGAGCTCACTGCTGTACCGGCCTGCAGACTCCGCTCTCAGCATTGCATTGCTCAGCAGAAAACTGAGACAAGCACTTGGCAGCTGGAGCTGCTGCTTCGATACTTGTGGTTTTACTACAGCCCAGTCTTGCTCAGAATGGGATGAATCTATTAGGAATTGTTATACAGGTATGGGATCCGTTATCTGGAAACTCATTATCCAAAAACCCCTGAATTACGGAAAGGCCATCTCCCTTTGTCTCCATTTAATCAAAATAATTCAAATTTTTGAAAATGATTTCCTTTTTCTCTGTAATAATAAAACTGTACCTTGCACTTGATCCAAACTCAGATATAATTAATCCATATTGGAAGCAAAACCAGTCCATTGGGTTTATTGAATATTTACATTATTTTCTAGTAGACTTGAGGCATGAAGATCTAAATTACGGAAAAATCCCTTATCCAGAAAGCCCCAGGTCCCAAGCATTCTGGATAACAGGTCCCATACCTGTTATAAAATATATACAGTATGATGGTGCATAGGCTGCTTCATCCGTTCTTGCCTTGTGTATATTCATTATGCTTTCCTATAACTTCTTTCTCTCTCCCCTTAACCTTTAAACAACAGGGATTGTTTGTCCATATATTGCAAAATATTTAAGCTGGCCAACTACTTTATAGTCATCCCATATTTGGCCAGTCCTACACTCAAATTGCATCTGATTCATTAAGAATCCTATTGCTTCATTATACACTTTACACAGGGACTAAGTTTTACCTGCAACTTACTTGCTGCCTTCAAAGTAAAACCCCCATACTTGGCTGCCCTTTTATTAGACACCAGTGGGATCACCTGACTATAGCTGGGAAGGGTGGGAGCTACAACATGGAACTGGTCGCTGCTCCTGTATAACTATAACAAACAAGGGAACGTTGTGCTCACCACTAATTTTTATAATTATTAGGGGGTGGTGCAATGAGGCTGTGACCACAAAATACATATACAGGTAGACAATTATAAGAGTCCTCTGCACTCAGCCCATTATCAATATATTTAAGACATTGAGACATTTTGTGCATACAGCTACTAAAAATGCCTTACCCTTTAAACAGGGATTGTTTCTCCATATATTGCATTCCAACTTCTGTTTGTGGGTGCTGGGTCAAATTCAAATGTATAATTCTTATAGATGGACCCGCACTCCAAATTCATGTGAAAAAAAGGTTTTTATTTGTTCATCAATACATCACTCGTGCATCCACAAGTGATGTATTGATGAACAAATAAAAACCTTTTTTTCACATGAATTTGGAGTGCGGGTCCATCTATAAGAATTATATATATATATATATCTCTATATATCTCTATATATATCTATCTCTATCTATCTCTATCCTCTCTCTGTGAAGATGTGGAATTCTCTCCCTGAATCAGTGGTACAGGCTGATACATTAGATAGCTTTAGGAAGGGGTTGGATGGTGTTTAGCAAGTGAGGGAATACAGGGTTATGGGAGATAGCTCATAATACAAGTTGATCCAGGGACTGGTCTGATTGCCATCTTGGAGTCAGGATGGAATTTTTTTTCCACTCTGAGGCAAATTGTGGAGCTTCAAATTATGTTTGCCTTCCTCTGGATCAACTAGCAGTTAGGCAGGTTATATATAGACTTAAAGGGTTGAACTTGATGGACGTGTGTCTTTTTTTTCAACCTAACTTACTATGTTACTATGTGTTGTGACTGTATGGCTAGGAGACAACGTGTTGACCTTATTAAACACAGAAAAATCTATCTCCAGCATGGTTCTCTAAAGGCAAACTATAGCAGAAGGCAGATTTCAAACGAGCCAGGAATCAAGCAACACATACTAGTCACTAAGGGAACCCTGGGGTGCTGACATCTGTTGCCATATGGCCAGCTCTGGGCAGAACGCTATACAGTGACCTAAACAGCATTATTTGTCATTTGCTTTTGGCACACCTGCACCCCTGTCAGTTACCAGCAGTCTGACTGAACCATTTGGGCTTGGCCAAAGTCTAAAGTCTTGTTGCTACTGTGTAATATTTTATTACACAGCAACGTTTCATTCGCTCAGTTATGCTTGAATTTAAATATGTTAATATTCAGCATTAGATTTTGGCCAAATATTTGTGCAGAATATTTTACTGGGTTGACCCTCATTTGAAAGCTGCAAAGAATCAGAAGAAGAAAAAGAAGGAAAAGACCAATTGAAAAGATGCTTAGAATTAGCCATTCTATAACATACGAAAAGTTTACTTAAAGGAACAGTTCAGTATAAAAACTGGATAAATGGATAGGTTGTGCAAAATAAAAGACGTTTCTAATCTAGTTAGTTTGCCAAAAATGTAAAGTATAAAGGCTGGAGTGACTGGATGTCTAACATAATAGCCAGAACACTACTTCCTGCTTTTCAGCTCTATATCTCTGAGCTAGTCAGTGACTTGAAGGAGGCCACATGGTACATTTCTGTTCAGTGAGTTTGCAATTAATCCTCAGCATTCAGCTCAGATTCAGAAGCAACAGTTAACCCATGTGCCCTCCTGCCAGGTAACCAATCAGTGGAAACCAAGTGAGCTGAAAAGCAGGAAGTAGTGTTCTGGCTATTATGTTACACATCCAGTCACTCCAGCCTTTATACATTACATTTTTGCCTAACTAACTATTTTAATAACATTTTTTATTTTGCACCTATCAATTTACCCAGTTTTTATTTTTATACTGAACCACCCCTTTATTATGAAAATCAGTGGGATGTGTTTGATGAAGCATTTATTGACTTTTGGGTTTTGTTTACAAACTCTTAGCACTATTTGGTCTTCAGTTTACATTTTTGCTGAAGTCAGGGTGATTTTTCCAGCAGCAAGTAAACCGATTAGCAGAAATTGTGGCTAATTTGTTTTGGTCATTGCACATAAGTTGTCATTAATGAGATTTACATGTGAATGCAACTCGCTGGCCTTTAGTGTAAAACTGGCGAATCTTGTAAGAGGCAGCTCAATAAAGCTTCAGTCTGTGAGTGTAGAAGGGCCATGAACCCATGAAGCAATACTTTCATTAATACTGTTGCAGCACTAGTGTTTGTGGAGTCAGGCGATGTTTATTGAAAGCAAAGACCATTACAATGGATAGGTCAGATACTCTGTTTTTTGTCAGCATTTATTACTGTGTGCATATATGTTGCTTGCTCCATCATGCTTTGTTGTTGGTAGCGATGGTGATCTACTAGGGTGACGGCAAATGGAGTGTAGCTAATCCGTTAGGCTTTGTCCATTAGTGTTATGTCTTTGAGCAAACAAAATGATGGACTTTCTCTGCCAGGTTATTGGAAAACTCATCCTGGAACTGAGACTATACTGGAACTGTATTAGCCTTACTCTGCCTTCAGTGAATTAGCCAATGATTCTCTATGCTGGAATGTTGGGATCAGGCCGAGTTGTGATAAGGAACCTATGGTGTAACTGATGGCTGCTGTCATTTAATCCATAATTTACATTAACATTTCATAAATGAGTCCTTTTTTATTTTTTTTTTTTTTTTTTTTATTTGTGATATAAATTTATTTATTTTTTTAAATTCTACATCTAACAAAGTAATAGGCAAGGAAAACTTGTTTTGGTGTCTTACTGTTATCGGAAACATAATGGGAATGTGAAGAGTCGGGTGGAGGAACCCTGCCCATTGAATCCGTGCTAACGTGTCTTAACAGTTTATGTGATTTTTGCCTGTTGCTCAGTTCATGTGAGCAGATCTAGCTCACAACATAACAATGCATTTCTTAATGAAAAAGATAGTTAGCCTTTTTGTCTTAGAATATTTTATTTGAGCACAGTGCAATATGCACATGAACTTTTTGGCTTTCTTCTCTTTTAATGCAGGGATTCGTTAGGGTACCCAGATTAAGTCTAGGAATCAATACTGGACCCAAAGAAGGGAGACTACAACCTACTCAACTCCTACTGGATTATTAGGCTTGTCATTTTTGACTGGTTCTTGCTTTGAACCTCCTAGTTAAGGAGGGGCTGCAGTGCTAAACAATACCACTTTGAATGTACCGGTAAACAGAAATGTTGTTTTTAGAGAATCTTTCGGGAGGGCTTCATTATACAAATGTGGTTTTTTTGGCACTCATCCACATGACTACACCTCAGGCTATCTTGTTCTCTCCTCCTAAACCTAATTTATAGGAACAGATCAAGGCCACCTGTAATCACTTCTCATAGCAGAGACCATCTTGGAGGTAGAGGGTTTAAACAATTTATATCTCCTTATATGTGGTGTTGTGAGTTGTTGGCATCTGAAAGTGCTGACTCCTGCTTTGGAGTGGCCAATAAAAATATGTGGTTGTTGATTTGCCCCTTTACTGTGCCCCCCATCAGCCAAACTAGATGCATTACAGTCTTATAGTGATTATATTTTATCATTAGGGGTAGGTGCAAATCTGTGGTGGGCCATTTTAGGACCCTCTTGGTGCCATTTCTCTTAAATATATTTAGTGTTGCTGAAACGTTACATTATCAAGCAGTACTTTACCATTTGAACCTGGCATGCGAAAAGCCATGTGCTTCATTTATTGTGGTTGCTATATGAATTCTAGCTGCTCTGGTCTTTGGCAACCACATGCAAGTGCTGGTTACTCCCACGGTATCAAAAACTTGGACACCAAGAGGGATACTGTCATCTCTTGGCCAAAATGTCTGGGTGTGCTTTATGAAGATGATATTGAAGCAGCATTTAGCTGTGCTTACTGAAAGCTTATCTCAAATATGTAGCAGACAAGAAGTAGAGCTGCAGGGGTCAGTTTGTGTGCTTAGCTGTATCTGCTTAGGGTTCACACAATGTCACACATGGTAGTTATGTACCACTGTTGGGGGAAACATCATGCGCATATAGCTCTAAAGCTGCCTCCTCAAAATGAATGTTCTTTACCAGTTACAGGGCTTAGATGGGACTTACCTGAGGTCAGTGTTTAGTAACCCCCCATGATAAAAACATTCTGCTAATTTGTGGGTCGACCATTAGAAGCTATTTTAAGGGCCAGATTGGTTATGTTAAAACTAATCAATTAATTTCTTCTCTTTAGGTTTCCAGTTGGGTATAAGGCTTTCTTGGGACATCAACAGCAGACACTATCTGACCTTCACAATGGCATCATCTTAAGTTCTTCTTCTTCTTCTTAATCATCTTCTGTAGACAACTTTATGGACTACTTTAAAGGCTTGAATTTTATGTACAATTGCTCAGATTGATTTTGGCTTTCGTGTTGATTGGGGACCACTGAGCTTTGTGGATTATTATTATTATAAACCTTTGCTGGTGTGAAGAGGTTCACAGACTTCCTTATATGTGATGTTAATTTGACCATTGTGGGATAAGGGTTGTCTGAGTGGAAATACAGAATGCTGACGGTCTTCTCTAGCTCATGAGCCACATCCCTGCTCTGTGAAGGTAAGTGCTAACTGCTTAGTATGCCACATCCTTATATGTAAAAAGCATTAAAGAATAAATATCTCAACAATTACTCTAAATGGTACCCAAAATATCATGCCATTCTCCCTGCATTCAGTCCTATTCCCTTTTGAAATCCCCAACAGCTGAATTGCAGGTCTTTTAGCATATCACTACTTCACAGTCAAAGAGAGCGAAGGAGCGTTCAGAAAAGAGAAAGGGGTCGAGCTTCATGCTAGTAAAGGAAGCATCTGAAAGAGCTGCAGTAGTAAGTAGTAAATAAGGTTGACTACAGGGTTCAAGGTATGGCAGCTTTATGTTCCTGGGACAAAGTAATTTGTGTATCTATGGTATTTTGAGTGAAAATGTTTTTAACACCTGAATGTGTTATTTATCTAGGTTATGGCAATGCATATTTAATGTAAAACACATTACAGCTACCTTATTAAAGCACGGAGCATTAAGTGGTGCATTTTTAAGTAGCCCTAATGCACCCAATAGATTAACACTGTAATTTCCTGAATAGTATATGAAGCCTGTTAGTGTTAGCTTACTATGGAGCTAGCGGGGTCAGCGTTTTGCTTCCTGCTAGGCCACATACCCTTTCAGATTCTTGTACTAATCACAATAGTGGGGCTGAGGGAGGCGATGAAGGTTGTGGCCAGGCAAGCCTGCAAGTACAGCACTACTAGATGCAAGTTAGCAAGTACAGCACTACTAGCTGCAAGTACAGCACTACTAGAGGCAAGAGTAGAAGTGTAAAACAAATGAGCAGCACCTTCAGGGAAGCTACTTAGAAAAAGCTAGTTCATAATTCAGCCCTCTGATAAGCGATGTGAAGTAATATTAAATATAAATGATAAATATATATCATAACTTCTGTAATAAAACAAATACAGGTACGGGATCCATTATCCGGAAAACCATCATCCAGAAAGCTTGGAGTTACGGAATGGCCGTCTCAGATAGACTCCATTTTATCCAAATAATCCAAATGATTTTCTTTTTCTCTGTAATAATAAAACCGTACCCTGTACTTGATCCAAACGAAGATATAATTAATCCTTATTGGAAGCCTATTAGGGTTATTTAAAGTTTACATGAGATTCTAGCAGACTTAAGGAATAAAGATTTAAATTACAGAAAGATCCATTATCCGGAAAACGCAAGGTCCCGAGCATTCTGGATAGCGGGTCCTATACCTGTTCTTAATATTTCTAAGGATATTTATTACAGCTTTTTTGTTCAACACTAAGCAATGTTTATAAGGATGTATATTACAGCTTGTACGAGTATGGAATTAGTCAGTGAATCACTCTGGTTGCTGGAGTTATAAAAGAATAAAAAAAAAAATTTGTGGACCAGAGTTAATGATCTGATTTAAGTTACATTTATTAATTTGCGGAAGTGCCTGCTGGAAGTTCTACTGCCTTGTTTTCTAATCAGTGAGGCATGTCCCCACCCCACTGGTCCCTTGAGGTCTATGCAGATAAGAACAGGGCTGCACAGCAGGATATGCTAAAAAGGGACCAAAATTACATCAAGTTTTATAGACATTTCTCAACTGTTGCATCTGTGTGTCTCAACGCAAGGCCTATGGTTACACTCTGTATTACCTACAGCACTGAGCCGTATGAGGGTTAGATATGCACCCACTGGTTTCTTATTTGTGGTTGGTGTAGTGGATTGCACACACTTAGCCCCCCTATCCTCCCCACCATTTTGCCTTTGGTTAAATATATATTTTAAGAGAGATAATCTGCCATATTCTCTTTGTTGGGTTGTTTTGTCAGTTTTATTCTATTGGGTAATCTGAGCAGTGACTGCTTGGGGGACAATGGGCCCCATTTATTTCTAGATCCGGTAGCCTGAGTTCCTCCTCTTTTCTCTTAAATGCTTTCCATTCCTTTATGATTTTTCCCTTCTTACACCCTTCTTTTGTTCTACTGTTTTGTCCCCAACTTAAAGGGGACCTGTCACCCCAATAAATTAGTACAAATTCTTTTCTGTCATGTTAGTTGAGCAAAATAAACTTTACTCACACTATATTTATTATTTAAATCTTGTTTCCTTCAGTCTTGGAATTCACAATCATAGTAAGCATGCAGGTGCCATTTTGTAGAAAAGGGAAGTTGTGTATCACCGCAAAATCTTGTGTATGCGCGAGAATGAGGGACCTAATGCCCATGTATGGTACCCTACACAATTATATAGTGTGAAGAGGGAAGGGGAATGTAAGGAGGTCAGTGACATCTAAGAAGTACTGTTTGGAAAGTGAAAGTAAGTGACTGCCCTGCCTCTATGCCTGAGGCAGAGAGGAGGGGCAGGCAATATATGATTGACAGCTGAAAATTTTAAATGAGTTTATAAAAGCTATGGATCTTTTAAAGAAAAAAAGAATTTTGGTTTCAATTTTCATTTGCAACGGACTTTAATTTTACAGCTTTTTATGTCTGGGACACAGGTCCACTTTAATTTCTCAAAAAAAAAAAAAATGTACATTATACTCCAAATCTCAGTTTGTTACATACATTGAAGGCATGCATCTAGTCTTCAGCTGTACATTACTGTATATAATTTCTCCCCCTATAATCTAATTGATCACCCCCACAGCAACTGTAGCCATTATTTGTGTCTGTGTTCAGAATAACACTGGATGGGATCATTATGAAATGATTTCAGTTACCAGTTACTCGTGTCTACAATCTCCCACGATTCCTCTTGTGATTTAGGTGTGGTCACTATAAAAAACAGACTTGGAACTTTCCAGGCATAGTGTTCTTCCAACCCTAATGTATTACGTATCTATTACCATCTGTAACTGCATCTGACTCTTACTTCTATATCCGATTCAGGAAGCTGCAATTCACTTTTTGGTAATTGGATATTGAATATTTGATTTTGAACATCAGGTTTTAGTGCTGAACATTTGTTCAACTGGTGATCCTGAAAGAGCCATAATTACGAAATGCTAGTCGCTGCTATCCTTTCTATTAATTCATATGCGTTTTAGTTTCCAAAAAGGGGAATGTCATAAAAATGTATGTATGTAATATTTTTTTTTTATATTTTTTTTTGTAAACATAATAAAGGAAATATAATATATTGCACCAGGTTTGATAATCTATAGAGACCAGTCAGAATTTAACATATGCTGGGTTTTTTATCTGGACGTGCTGCAAATTTTGTGACTGTTTACAGTACCCAAAATGTATCAAGACCAGCAATATGGGTGAATCTAAGAAAGAAAAGTTGACGGGGAACTAGGAACTATTAAAAGAATGTTGGGCAGCCGACAGCCCTCCAAATATTGTTTAATATTATATTATAATTTTATTTAAAAATATTATTTAATGATGACTATCGGAAGCATGAAGGGATCCTAGACTTAACAGTTCAAGGACATCTGGAGGGCTGTAGTTTTTCCCATCATGTTGTTATTAATATAGGAGCCTGCAAAGTTCCAAATGGCAGATTGCACAGGTGCCAAAAAAGAAGCAATCACCCTCTGTGCCATTGCCTTAAAGGAAAACTATACCCCCAAAATGAATACTTGAGCAACAGATAGATAATATCAAATTAAAGGGGAACTTTGATAAAATTTGATAAAGAGGCCCACATAACACAGAAACCCCTAATATTGGTTTCTTCAAAAAGTATGAATAAATGCCATTTTCTATGCTGGAATCCAGCTGTTTAACAGTTCTTCTTTTTCTGCATCATTTGAAATCCTGGCAGGGAAGTAGGGACTAAACACTGATGTTACAAATTATAACAACTTCTCCACAGTTTACAGACAGCATGCAGGAACTACATAATTACAAATGTTCTTTTCATTGTTGAAATCACGTGTGCAGGGAATTGTGGGATTTGGAGGACAGATAGCTGCTGATACAAAGTAACAGAAGTCAGCCAGCTCAGCTAAGTAGTCAGACAGATGAGCAGGGGGCTAGGCTTAGGGAACTGTTCCAAACCATAAAAATCATGAAACGTCTGCATATTTTTTAATTGATGTATATTGCAAAGTTGCCTGAAATTAGGTTTAATTTTCAAAAACCTTAAGTTATTTTTGTGGCATATTAAAGAATCTTACCAAACTGGTGTATTCATATATATTCACATCTCTTGCCTTGAACCCCCCCTTTAGTTTCTATGCTTCCTCAGAAATCACCTGGCCAGAAATATATTTTCCTTTCACATCTCTTGCCTTGAACCCCCCTTTAGTTTCTATGCTTCCTCAGAAATCACCTGGCCAGAAATAATGAAACTCTTAACTGTAACAGAAACAGGAAGTGAGGAAGCAAAAGACAAAACTCTGTTGAGTTATGTGACCTAACAAGTATGGTTTGTTTGTGCGCACTGTGAATCATAGGATCCAAGGGGGCGGCCCTTATTTCTTTTAAATTGACTATTTTCTATTTCTGATTACCCAATGGCACATACTACTAGAAAAGTATATTATTAAGAAAATGGTTTATTTACATGAAGCAGGGTTTTACTTATGAGCTGTTTTACGCAATATATTTTTTATAGCGACCAACATAATTTTCCTTTAAAGGAAAATTAAAATAAAAAATCGAAGTTTTTAATTTCGGGTGAATAGGCTGTATTCGAATCACTCGAATCAAAGTTTTACCACATTTGATCGAATTTGAATCGAAGGATTTGCCCCAAAAAACTATGATTTTCCATAGTTCACCAAATGACTCCAAATAGGTTGTAGGAGGTCCCCCATAGGCTAAAACAGCATTTCGGCAGGTTTTAGATGGTGAATGGTCGAAGTTTGGTTCCACAACTGATAATGCACCTGTCTTATTGTGAGCAGAGAAAAAGTCTCTAAAGTCAATCTATTTCTGCACAGGGTTTGTGTCCCATGTTGTGTGTGTGTGTTGCATTTATTACTTTCATTTTCTCTTCAGTTTTCTAGAAATTCCTGTTGGGTTTGCTTTTAGTTATGTGTAGAAAAGACGGCTCCATCACCAAATGATATCCTTTTTATGGATGGAAAACGAATAAGGAAACCTTTGCATTTATTTGCCATTTTCTTTTCAATGCAAAACAGAAATTTTATTTTGCCCTTCTCTATTTGTGCAAACCACGTGGCCCTGTCAGATACATGTTACTAGCTGCATGCTCCGTCTCATTACACCCACTCTCTATGGTTCTAGAAAAGTAGATTAAAGATGATTACTGTATCTGTAGGAATAGAAAAACAGTATTTATGCAGAGCTGTTATTTAGGTAGATCTGTTTCCTCCAGCCCCGTACGTTGTTTGTAATATCTGCTTCTATGTATCCAGCCTGTTTTATTTATGTAATGTAAATCGATGGTCTCCTGGAGAATGAAATAACCATAAGTGCAGTTTGTGTAATAATATGGAAAAAAAGGATCATATGTCCATGGTTCATGTTCAGGTTTTCTTATCATGCACAGCAGTACAGACTGTTACTTCAGAGATAATCCTTTTTACACGGTGTTGTACCTATTGAATAGATTGAAAAGGTCCTTGCAAATTGAGAGCAGAAATGTGAGGAGTGGGGGTTTATATTGTGATTACATTTTCGAGAGAGAAGCATTTCAGCAATCCGGATTAAGCCATTTCCTTAGCTAACCCGGTTTCCTCCTCAGGAAGCAGAACTCTGCCGGGAAACTAATCATTTTCCTTAGCCAGTTGTTAATGGAGGAGAGGGATTTCTGAGTAGGCATCTGCCCTGATGAAGAATCTACACACAAGATAAAAAATACTGTAACCTAAACCACTGCTTGTACAAACACGGGCTATCCTGTTACTTCAAGATTTCCAGTCTCTGCCATCACTCTGACAGCTGCATCCGCTATAGACATGGTGACGTTATATGCAGACGAGGGCCGCCTTCATGCTCTACTCACATGCCATTATAGGGGCGTTCATAGGATTCTGTTTTTTTTTTAACATAAATGCAGGTGTCCTTTTTTCCCTCTTGCACCACAATATACAAATTTGTGAGACTTTTTAAATTGAGAAGGTTATTTGTGGATAACAAAATGTGTAACACTTGGCAGTGTCAATCCATGGCTATTAAAGCAAATAAATAACTGGCTTGCATACAGAAAGGCATTAAATTAAATGATGAAAGCAGCACCTTGCCTCTCTGTAGATCCTGGTAAGGCCTCATCTTGAGTATGCAGTGGAGTTTTGGCCCCAGACTATTAGAAGGATATTAATGAACTGGAGAGATTGCAGAGAAGTGCAACTAAACTGGTAAAAATAAATTAAAAATTAAACTGTGATGAAAAACAGTCCAAGTTGGGGTTATTTTCACTTAAAAAAAATAAAAAGGCACCTGTGAGGGGCCATCATTATTCTTCTCTACAAGTACATTAGACGCTGTTATAGAAATATAATTGAAAAGCTTAATGCACCAGAGGCCACCCCTGTAGGCTAGAGGAGCAGAACTTCATTTAAAGTAGTTTTGATGTTCTTCACGCTGAGGGCAGTGAGATTGTGACAAACCTGTTGGATGATGTTGTGATGACCGATTCTATTAATGCCTGAAGAGGGGCTTGGATGATTTTTTTTTATGGCCAAGCTTACTAGGGTTATAGTTGTGATCTCAAGATTACTTTAAGGTTATGAGTGTATGTATGTATATGTTTGTGTGTACAATATATATATATATATATATATATATATATATATATATATATATATATATATATATATATATATATATATATATATACAAAGATGCACAGAATCCACTATTTTGGGTTTGGCTGAACCCCCGAATCCTTCGTGAAAGATTCATCGAATACTGAATTAGTGTTGGGAAGGGGAAAACATTATTTACGCAATTTCCCTCCCCACCCATAATTTGCATATGGAAATTAGGAATCTGATTCGGTTTGGCTGTGAAGAAGGATTCGGCTGAATCCTGATGAAAAGGTTGAATCCTGAACCGAATCCTGGATTCGGTGCATCCCTAATATATGTTTTTATTGAGAAACATGTAAATGATTGTTACGTTTTTATGATGATACGTCAATCTGTATTGGTCCATTTTTCCTGCCAAATCTTATATTTAAGACATTCTTAGAACTGGCCAGACACCCTAAAATAGATTGAGACTTGAAGGCCATAGTAGAGAGTGGTTAATATAGTAATTCTAAAGTTTTTTTTTGGTCACCTACCTTAGCGTACAGTAGGGGATACCTAATGAGCAGTAACTGGTGCACCGTCGTGCTAGGCCCTGTTATTCCTTCCTATAATTGGCATCTTTACATGTCTTAAAAATCCTCAACATTTGACAGGCAACAAGTAGAACAAAATCATACCCGCACATGGGCAACCCCTTATACACTATGCATTTTTTAATAGTTAGGGGTAAGACTTATATACCCACCCATGAGTGTTGTGGGGTCTCCATACATTTCTGCCAGCAGTGCTGGGCCTCTCCTGAAATCCTGCTCTCTGCTGTGCTGATCTGGTTCACTCATTTTCTTGCTTTCATATTTTATGAATGCTGTAATAGAATAACATGTTCTCAGCTCCACATGAGACAAAAGAGACATAATTCTTTTTGACTCTTGCGGCTAGGGCTCTGCTTAAAAGTACTGGCTGCAATGCATTTGCTGTTATTATGGTGCAGTAATGCCTGAATTTCATACCTAGCACCCGACTAAAGTAAGTGCCGCTTGTATCATTCCCTGGTATGTGTTATTAATGACGTGTATCTCATTCCAGCCATATGGAATATTGTGAGACACTTCAAGATATTTCATCTTGTTCTTTCCTGGCACTTGCCTTTCTAACTATTCTGTTTGGAGCTTCTGCTTTAATTGATTGTGTTTGTGTGTGTGCATATATATTTGTTGAAAAGGTCATGGAACCTAAAGGTTACTTATAATATCCTCATATTTAAGGGGTACTTTATTTATTATAATACACAAGTTTTAGGGATTCCTGTAACAAAGATGACATCACTAAGCTCAGTTTATAACTGATGACATCACTAGGGATGCACCAAATCCAGGATTCGCCCTTTTTCAGCAGGATTCAGATTCGGCTGAATCCTTATGCATGGCCGAACCGAACCCTAATTTGCATATGTAAATTAGGTGTGGGATGGGAAATCAAGTGACTTTTTGTCACAAAACAAGGAAGTAAAAATTTTTTTCTCACCTTTTACTTTCCCGCCCCTGATTTGCAAATGCTATCTATCTATATATACAGTATATATATATATATATATATATATATATCCTTATAAATGGTGAGTTCTGATGTCATCTGTTATAATGGTGAGTTCTGAGTTCTGAAATTTGTGTATTATAATAAATAAAGTACCCCAGTTGCAAAATATGAGGATATCATAAGTTACCTCGCAGTTCCATGACCTGTTTCAAAACACTCTGCCTTCTGCCTCGTGTTTTTATATGGTCATGAAACATCTCGGTAACTTATAATATCCTTATAATTTACAAGAGGGGGTACTTTTTTCACTATTATTTATAAAATATGGAATGGTCTGCATTCCATAAATACGTATTTACATTTTTTAAATGTGTATATAAATATATATATATATATATATATATATATTTGTATATACACAGTGCTATACATGTTACAATACATTAAAATAATATTGAGTACCCCCTGCTCTACCCAATCGCTAGTTTTTTTTTTTTTCTTCTTTTAAAATATCTTATTTTGTCTTATTTGTCGTATTTTTGTCTTTTGTTCGGATGAGTGCAGGTGCCACATTTGTTTGCTTGACATCATTATGATGACTGCTGTGAATCTACTGTGCATGTACAATTTCTTTTAATGTTACTGGAGAGTTTATACAAATGCAAATGTGCATGGATCACTTTCCTATAGGAGCAAGCGTGCAGACTCCCTGGTCTTGGTGCAGGAGAAGTGCATTATGTTTTACATTTACTCTATTTGTTTTTCTAAACTATGTCATTTGGACAGCTAGAAGGGATTGTACACATTACAGGTATGCCTGTCCAGTGACTTAAAAGACCAGTAACACCAAAAATTAAAGTGTTTTAAATGTTATGCAATATAATGTAGTGTTGTCCTGCACTGGTAAAACTGGTGTATTTGCTTCAGAAACTGTAACGATGGATACTTACCTTGGTGGTCTAGTGGCCTCCGGTGGGGACGCCCGTCTTGTGCGTCCTCTTCTGTTCAGCGCCGGTTCTCCTATGGCACGCGCGGCCACGGGTTTATACGCTGGCGTGATGACGTCATTGCTCAATGGCGCAAAATTCAATGTATCTATCGGGGTTTTGAATGAAAACTCATTGTCCGTTGTTAGGTTCAATTTAGTTTGTTCCTGGTGCTATTTCTATGTGAATCCTGTTGAACTTCTGGTCATTGACCCTTGCCTTGCCTGACTTTTCTGAATTCTGTATCCTGACCCTTGCCTGGCTGTTTATTCTGAACTCTCCAATCTAACCATTGGCTGCCTGTTTATTCTGACCTCTCCAAACTGACCCTCGCCTTTCTGACAACTCTACATTCTCCAATCCTGATTCCGGCCTGTCTGACTAATCTTAACTCTGCTTGTGCTGGCCCGGCCTGTCCGTCCACGCTACATTGTCTGGTCTGTCTTCCAAGCTGTGTTGTCTTCCATGCAGTATACTTGGTGAGACGATTGTGCCCCTTTGCTTATCCAGAATCTGTAGCTTTGCTCCTCTTTTAGTAAGACCTGGCGGCATCCAGTCAGCTGAGGGCTCCTCAGAAAGGCGGCTGTTCAATGCAGAAGCAAGAGCCGAGACCTAGCATTGGTTCTGGAGTTAGGGTGCAGAACGTGACAGAAATACAACTATAGTTTATATAAATAAACTGCTGTTTAGCCATGGGGGCAGCCATTCAATCCCGTTGTATACTACAGAACTTATGTTATCTGCTGTGTATCCTGTGCCTTTTCTCCTTTTTTCGGCTGGCTGCCCCCATGCCTAGACAGTAGCTTTGTTAAATAAACTATTGTAGAGTTTCTGAAGCCAACACACCAGTTTTACTGGTGCAGCACAACCGCACGTTATATTGTCATTACTTTAAAACGCTTTAGTTTTTTGGTGTTACTGTTCCTTTAATATATTTGATAGACTTTCCTTGTCCTTTAATGATACAGATATGGGAACCAACAGTGTAAATAAATAAAAACCACACACAGCGGCAGAAGCTGGCCAGATTTGCAAGCTTTAAAACACAGATGACTTGCATAGGATTAGCTACATACTAAGCACACGGAAGTAGCACTCTACTCTGTAAAACAAAAGGCTGCTAATGTACTTGCATTCCAGTCCCATACAGAACTCTACTACTTCCATACAAGGAGTTATCAAAGGTAGGTTAACTTAAACATAAAACAAGAATCTATGGAGGGTTTAGGCATTACCGATTAGAAAATCTGTTACTCGTACTCGTAGATTTGTGCTCTAGTGAACAGCACAAAAATGCAGCTCCACTTTGGCACATACTAAACCGTCAGTTTATGCCACCTGCTACGCTGGATACAGCATAATCTGCTGCCAATGCCTTCATTGACTTCTTAGTTGGCTGGAGGAGCAGCTGGCGAGGCGGGAGATGGTACAAAGCAGAGGAGGAGAGGAAGCTGCTCTTAAGAAATGCTCTATATATGATAAGAGTCAGAATGAGAATTGAAACAATCTCACCCCCAATGAAGTTCAAAATTCCGCTCCTTCTCCTGGACGTTCCAGATAAATGTGACCTTTCTTCACTCTGCACTGTTTAACCACTCCGCAATAAAAGCTTCACTGTCATACGGGTACCAGCCTCCTTCCTCCTACACAATGGCGTCTTGCTTATTTTTAGTGTGTGTTCCACCATAAAGCGCTTACATACTACAGATGTATACTTATACACTTGTCCTATGTGTTTCGCTTAATTTTGAAATTCCTCAGGCACTTTTCGCTCACAAGACATCTGTAATTCTGGTTATTTGGTCAGAAGACCAAAGCAATCCCTAAATAAAGCCTTGCCTTGCATTGTGAGATACACACAGGGCAGCCATCATGGGGGGACAGGGGGGAGAGTTGTAGGGGGCCCGAGGGTAAGGGGTGCCCTGGCCATGCCACACCTTTCTGAGAGCTGCTGACTTCGGGAAGGCATGGACGTTTAAGGGGCCCTAGCCACCAATTTTTTTTTCTCATGTGGGGTCCTAGCCACCAATATTTTTAATGTGGGGGCCCTGGCCACAAATGTTTTTTTATGGGGGGCCCTGACCACCAATATCTTTTTATTTTTTATTAACTTGTGGGAACCCTAGCCACCAATAATTTTTTTTACTGTGTGGTGGGGAGCAGACCTGTAGGTGGGGCTTGCGGTGGGCACAGCCCAGGGGGGCCATGAAATGTTGTCGTATGGGGCCCTGTGATTTCTGATGGCGGTCCTGGATACACACACACCGACATATATACATACACTGCAAATATTATATTATTCTAGAAGCATACTGTATACTTTATGGATTCAATAAAGAAGCACTGCATATGTTTCAATTTATTAAACATTTATGGTTGGTTTAAATATTGTGTGTATAAAATCCCAAAAGCACTGGTGATTTGTGATTTAATTGCTGAAAATAAAAAGCACAGCAGTATGCAAGGAAGCAGGAAAGGAAGGAACTCTGTGCCGGTTAGTCTGACTCTTAACATTGCCTCGCTCTCACTTCCTGCTGCTGCTTTAAAGCTGAGTGACCCAGTCATATGTGAATTGCAGTGTAAAGTGAGTTGAGCACTATTGGGAAATAGCTGCATTGCTGAGGTAAGTCAGCTTTTTGGTAACACTCACATAGTAGTAAACTGCTTTTTGTTTGCACATTTTTTTTGCCTCTGTTATACAAGGGCGTGAGAATGTACTTCTGAGATGCTTCTGGGAAGTAGTTACTCATTAATAAATATACTGTAGCTTCAGCAGTTGTATGGTAGAAATAAATAACCCTTTTTACCAGCCACTGTCCATTGGTTAAAATATCAGGGCCTTGCTTAAATGTTAGGGAAAAGTATCTTCCTATTGAAAATATTCTGCATACTATCATTATATAAGAATACTTTACCTTTTAGTTGTGTGGTGGGGAAATATGAATTTAGCTTTTCAGTCTGTTTTCAGACCTTTAAGTGTAAGTAAGGCCATATTGATTTTGTAAGATTCGGAGCTGGATATTCTGTCATTTAATCAGTTTTAACCCTTTATGTGGCTGGGCCAATTCTGCTTATGTGTGAACTACAAAATAATCTCATCATTGTCCTTGATTTATATAGCACCTAGGGAACCCTCCAACGATCGGATCAGCTGATGTTGTGCCCCTGACAACAATCGTATGAAAGTTATGTCCGACAAAAGCTAGTGACAATCTCCCGCTGAAAATTGGCAGATCAGCAATACATGCAGAGTTATTATCCGCAGCCGACAGAAATCTTTTAACCTGTCCGACCAAATTACAGATCAGGGCAAAAAATGTTGGGACTCTCCACACACGGTCCGAAAATCGTACGAATCCTCAATTTGTACGATTGGATCTTTGCGTCTATGACCAGCTTAAGAGTCAGTGTATGGTCGTCTTAACTCCCGCCTACTCCTACCTGCAAACCGTTGCTTAGACTTACAGCCAAGGATTTCATGAAAATACCATCCCAGGTATTCCCTAAATAAATAACTACCTTAAACTTTCCCTGCTGAACCAATGACGTGGGATCAGGTGTGAAATGAAAGTGCTTTCAAATGTATTTTTTTTTTAAAAGTGGACCTGTCATCCAGACACAGAAATCTGTATAATAAAAGTCTTTTTCAAATTGAACATGAAATCCAATTTTTATTTTTTATTAAAGCATTCATAGCTGTTGTAAGCTCATTTAAAAATCTCAGCTGTCAATCAATTATCTGCCCCCTCCTCTTACCCTGGGCATAGAGACAGGGCAGACAATTGCTTTTTACTTTTACTTTCACTTTCCATTCAGCACTTCCTAGATGTCACTGCTCTCCACATATTCCCCCGTTCTCTTTATCATTTAATTGTGTAGCCAGTGCATAGGGATGGACATCAGGTCCCCCCATTCTGGTGCACAAACAAGATTCTGAGATGATGCAAGGCTTGTCTTGATAACCGTGTACACAAAATGCCTGCTGCCTGCTTGCCATAATGTTGACATTTCAGACCGAAGGAAGCAAGATTCAAATAATTTATATAGTGTAATTAAAGTTCATTTTTCTTGTCTAATGTGATAAAATAGGATTTTGAATAATTCTTTTGGGCGACGGGTCCCCTTTAATAAAACAATAGCCAGAATGGATTTTTAATTATGGGGTGGGGTTCCCTTCAGCACTTATATTTACTATGTCAGGGCTCACACACACCAAAACAAAAGTCCAGGTTTTAATATCAATATTTGCCTACTGTTCTGTTGCTCCTTGACGGAGTACAAGTTTTGTGGCCAATAAACATGCATTTTTGTGGGCACAGTAAAGCCTAATGAATTTGTCCTTTCTCTTGGTTTCTGTGCCACCTTGTTCAGATGATATCCAGATCTGGTTATCAACCTATAATCCGATACGCATCTCACAACGTGTTGCAAAACCCATCCTAGTGTTTCTGTTTTTCTTGATAATGGAACTTCCTCTGCTATTTTGATAAAATAATTTATAATTAGAATTCCTTGATCCCTGTGCACAATTGAGCTCTAAATAAAAGTGATGGTGTTCTGTTTGTAGAGAAATTAAATGGAAAGTTAAAAGGAGAAATAGCAAACTCCTCCTGGAGGTAAAAAACTAACAATGCATTTATAATGTATAAAAAATGTGCATGTGGCGCTTGTATTGCAATATTTTTGTATGGATCTCCTCTTCTGACTTAATATGCATTTAAATAACTTATTACTTTGGCCATTCATTACTTACATTGCTTTTGTTAGATCTTCTCAGGTGGCCATACTCATTTCAAATTGTGTTTCCTCTAGAATTTAAATTGTGTTTGCCATTTTACATACGCTATAATAGTTAGGTGCAATAGATAAGCGTAACAGGGGCACATCCGTGGATTAACTCTATGGTGCACTCCTATTTAAAGGACCAAAGCGATGCGGTTACTTTCACCCTTGGCAGCAGAATGAGATATCTGTAGCCGGCTTCTATGTCATTCTAATGTACAGGTATGAGATCTGTTATCCGGAAACTCTCCATTTTATTCAAATAATTCTCATTTTTAAAAATGATTTCCTTTTTCTCTAAAACAGTAACTTGTGATTGATGCCAACTAATATATAATTAATCGATAATCAATATAATTATTGCTGTCAAAACCATACTATTGGGTTTAAGCACTTAAAGGGATACTGTCATGGGGAAAATAATTTTTTTTCAAAATGAATCAGTTAATAGTGCTGCTCCAGCAGAATTCTGCACTGAAATCCATTTCTCAAAAGAGCAAACAGTTTTTTTTATATTCAATTTTGAAATCTGACATGGGGCTAGACATATTGTCAATTTCCCAGCTGCCCCAAGTCATGTGACTTGTGCCTGCACTATTAACTGATTCATTTTGAAAAAATATTTTTTTCCCATGACAGTATCCCTTTAATGTTTAAATGATTTTTACTAGGATTTTTCTATAATATGGAAAGACCCCGTATTTGGTAAACACCAGGCCCCAAGATTTCTGGATAACATGTTCCATACCTGTATTTCATTTGTCTTTGGATGCAGTGTCTGACTGGCCTGCCAAGGAATCTCTCCCAGGGCCCTGTTCAGTTTCTTTATAGAATTATTTTGGTTAGTATCATTTAGAATGTTTTGTTAGTGGGCCGCTGCACCAATTTATAAATAAAAAAATAGAACGTTAAACCACTATTTTCACAGTGAAATGGTGTAACTGTCACTTGATTTCTCTGCTGCAGTTTCCAGCCCCATGCCTAGCATATTTGTGCCCATCCCTTGCTGATGGCAAGTTTTCTGTAGAATTCTCATGCACAACATGCTGATTAAATTAAGATTGAAAACAAACACCGTCCTCTTTTGGTGTAAATGAATGTTACGTAACAGGTGTTAGAATGGCACCCAAATGATTGTTTCCCCTGGTGCTCCCTGGCGAGAGAACTTTAGAATGGAGTCTTGTATTCCCGTGTATTGTGTTTCTAAAGATGCCTTAAATAATTGAACAAATGGGATTAAATAGGAGCCTTGCCTGTATTGCTTAGTAACATCGTTTTAATATGAAATAGTCAGAAGACTGACATCCCAGGAAGCTTGCTTTCCAGGATGAATACATCTGGGGCAAATTTACTAAGCAGGGAATATTCGCCAGTGACGGCTTCACAGCCGTCGCAAACTTCGCCAATCATAACTTTGCTAGGACAATGCACATTTATAAAATGCGAAGTTGCGTCCAGGGCACCGAACGCTGTAGAATTTTTGGCAAGCAAAGCGAAGTTGCGCTAGCATTGGCTAATCTGCATATGGTAGGAAGTGAAAGTACAAGCACATATATTTTCTGTGTTTAACTTTTACATTTGCCATTTTGCTCTCTGTTTAGATGCTACATACTTTAGAGTTCTATATTATTTGCAGGAGTCCGCAGTATATGCTGTTGCAACACCCTCCTTAACCTTTATTGAAATCTCAATGTCTAAAATTTATTTTTGAATAGATTTAATTATAAGCAGATACTGTGATCATTATCGCTTGGTTTATTCAGCCAGTTGTGTTGGGAAAATAATCTTACTCTTTGCATCAGAAAAACTGGCCAACACGAGTTGTTGATTGACTGAGTGCACCAACTGGTTTAGGAAATGGCATAAACATAATGTGGGATTGTGCAGCATTTGCATATTCATTATTAAAGATAAGTAGTTTGTTATAGAAATGGAAACTACATCTAAAATGTAACAGCAGTTTAATGTGCCTTTGTGTATTTTTCTTACAGATGGGGCCTTAGTGTGGTCAATATGCCAGGACATCACAGAGCTGGAAAAACCATCGAAACATCCTAAACACATGCACAGAAGTGCACTGTGTACCCTGTAGATCAATTCTCAAACTTGTCTGCAGAGACCCTTCTGTTGTTTGGTGTCTATTCTTTAAGTAGCAGCATTTTCAACCCGAGGAAAGAGGAATATTCCATTTATCTACCGTCACCTATCACAAATCTGGCAAACATGTCTACCTCCTCCTTGCGCCGACAGATGAAAAACATAGTCCACAATTACTCTGAAGCAGAAATCAAAGTGAGAGAGGCCACGTCAAATGATCCATGGGGTCCATCCAGTTCCTTAATGTCCGAGATTGCTGACCTTACCTATAATGTGGTGGCATTCTCAGAAATCATGAGCATGATATGGAAACGGCTCAATGATCATGGAAAGAACTGGCGGCATGTCTACAAAGTAAGGCTGAGTAACATTGTCAGTTGTAAACATTTTATCTATTGATATTGCCTTTCTTCTTTGTCTTAGCAGCTAATTCTAGGAAAGAATCTTTTGGAAAGAGGAATATTTTTTTTTTATTTGTAGCATTATATTTTTATTTATTTTAAAGGACAACACAACATTACTAGAAGAGTAAGCCCAATTTTAATGACCCATCTTCTCTCCCAAACCACACTTAGATCCTGTATCCTAGACAGAGATTGCAGAAGTTGATGTGGCTAAGATGGTGTCCCTACCAGTGTATTTGCTAGCTCTCACAAAGGGCTGAAGAACCTTTTTCACACATCATTACTAGAAGAGTAAGCCCAATTTTAATGATCCATCTTCTCTCCCAAACCACACTTAAATCCTTTATCCTAGACAAAGATTGCTAAAATGGTGTCCGTACTAGTGTATTTGCTAGCTCTCACGCAGGGCCGAAGAACTTTTTTGTTTAACAAAAACAATGCTGCTCGTGACTGGAAAAAAAGTCAACTTATTGGGGAATTACACTGGGGAAAAAAACTATTTTTTAGGGTTCAGTTTGGTAAAGTACATTCCTGCTGCACATGGAGCTTGTGCGGCGCTCTATGGCCAGCACACAATCTTGGACATCACAATGAACTCATTACCACCATTTACCATAGACTTATTGAACAGGACTTATTTTAACATTGGACTCTTTTTTGTAATATATAATATGAACATTTGGCTCAAAACATAAGTAGTTAGGAAAGAATGCAATCAGTGAAGAGAAGCAAGTTGAAATTGTTTCAAAGTTCAGGATGTCCAAACTGAACATAGCTTTGTTCTCTTGTTTGTATATTAGTGTGCAGCTTTGAAAAAACATTTTTACTTTAAGGCCATGTAGCATCAGGAAATGCCATGAATTTTTCCCTATGACTTTGTGTATTTTTGAACAATGCTTTCACTCAAGGTTTTTTTTTCAGTTAAGTGTTTGGCATCTCAGACTTGTTGAAAACACAATAACGTATGGCCACAATTGATGCAGATTTTGGGTTGCCTAGAGTTCTAAAGATAAAAAGTCAACAATACACCATTAACACTATTTGCACTAGGAGAAAATTCTTATAATGCGAAAGATTATAGTAATTCCTGAAAAACGAAAATTGGCCTACCTTTGCCCTCTAGATGATGGCTGTCCCACTGGAGGCCCGTTGGCCATAGAATTCCCTGTATACCATCACCAATTTAATGTACATCAGCCCTAAAACATGCAGTCCTGACAGATAATCAAATCACTACATGTAAAGGAATCATGTAGTTTAGTATCTTGATAAAAAAGTATTCAATATTTGTAGCTTAAAGGTGAGTTAATCAATTTGACTTTTAATAAGTGTGTGGTGCAGTGTAGCTGTGGCCATTGCCATGGCCCTGTAAGCAAGTGGCTCATGGAATAGAGCCCCTTGAGGTGCAGCCATTACTTAATAATTATTCAGGCTTCAACTGGCTCATCTCTCCTGCGTCAAGAGAATTTAGAAAATCATAAAAACGAAGATAATGCGGGGCTTAAATTCCTTGAAATTAGGCCTGTTTCTTTTTCTTTCTTTCTTTCTTTCTTTCTTTCTTTCTTTCTTTCTTTCTTTCTTTCTTTCTTTCTTTCTTTCTTTCTTTCTTTCTTTCTTTCTTTCTTTCTTTCTTTCTTTCTTTCTTTCTTTCTTTCTTTCTTTCTTTCTTTCTTTCTTTCTTTCTTCCCTTAATACAACCATTGCACACTTCCCAGTATTCCTGGTGTAAAATTCAGAAAATTTTAGTCCCCAATCCCTTTTTCACTTTTCTAGCATTCCGCTGCTCATTTGGTTTTGCCTTTTGTTTTGAAGACCCTTGATGAGCACCAGTGTTATTTAAATGGCAGTCTTGCCAAAGTGTCCTTATTTATAACACTGGACTTTCGTTTTCCCTTAGGCCATGACGCTAATGGAGTACCTTATTAAAACTGGCTCTGAACGGGTGGCACAGCAGTGTAAAGAGAACATATATGCCATACAGACCCTTAAAGATTTCCAATATGTGGACAGAGATGGAAAAGACCAGGGTGTTAATGTCCGTGAGAAAGCTAAACAGTTGGTTTCGCTGCTGAAAGATGATGAAAGGCTAAAGGAAGAAAGAGCACATGCGCTGAAGACCAAGGAGAAGCTGGCACAAACCTCCACATGTAAGGGTATATTGTACTTGCATAGATTGTTGCATGTATCATTCCAGGGTTTAAGGATACCTAGACATGATAACAAAATACATTCATTGTTCTACTTGCAGCTGGCTTCAAAAAGCTAATCACTGATTGGTTGCTGTAGGTAACTGCCCATGGGCAAATTTGCCCAGTGCTGATAAATGAGCCCCTGTGTATTTATAGGGATACTGTCATGGGAAAACTTGTTTTTTTCAAAATGCATCAGTTAATAGTGCTGCTCCAGCAGAATTCTGCACTGAAATTAATTTTTCAAAAGAGCAAACACATTGTTTATATTTAATTTTGAAATCTGACCTGGTGCTAGACATATCGTCAGTTTCCCAGCTGCCCCCAGTCATGTGACTTGTGTTTTAAAAAACTTAGTTACTCTTTACTGCTTCACTGCAAGTTGGAGTGATATCGACCCTCCCCCCCCAGCAGCCTAAAAACAGAACAATGGGAGGGTAACCAGATAACAGCTCCCTGGTAGATCTAAGAACAGCACTCAATGGTAAAATCCAGATCCCACTGTGATACATTCAGTTACATCGAGTAGAAGAAACAACAGCTTGCCAGAGCAGTTCCATTCTAAAGCGCTGACTGTTTCTGAAAGCACATGACCTGAGATGCACCTACACACCCAATATTACAACTAAAAAAAAATACACTTGCTGGTTCAGGAATGAAATTTTATATTGTAGAGTGAATTATTTGCAGTGTAATTTAGAAATTAAAACTACATCATAAAAATCACGACAAAACAAAATGATAGTGAATTCCCGCCTTTGGTTTGTTCTCTTTTTAAGGAAGATTTTTGTAACGTGTCTTCCTAGCAATCAACTGTGTGTTTGCATCCATTCCCCCAGCCTACATCTCTTATCAGTGTTAGTGACTGGTTAGAAAACCTTTGTACCCGGCAGACAAAACCTACGCTGTCCGTAAATCGCACATTCTCGATGAATCGCTTAGGTTGGCATGGGAGAGCCGCAGCCCAAGTTCCCACAGTTTCTAATGAAACAAAAAGGGCTTTGAATATTTTTTGCACTTAGCTGTGCTGTGAGTCCTCTGAACTCCCCATACTTGTCAGGTCACATTAAATCCACTTTGATGATCTGGCGTCAGGCAGGGCCCTTTCACTGTTCTTTCTGAAGCATCTAATGTCTGTCAGGCCTAGATTGTCCGAAATGGTTGGATATTTTGTGACATTGAATTACACCATCAGTCACTGGGGTGAAAGTGTGTGTGTGTGTTTTTTTTAAACCTTACATGTTGTGAACTGATCTGTAAATAAAATGTTTGTTATTTAGATCTAGTGGTTAGCCGATGCAGGAAACTGTCTTACACGTTTAGTACAGCAAGGTTCACATTTTATTTACTCTTTCTAAGAATTGTAAAATTAGAAACACATCTATATAAGCACTGTCCAAAAATGTAGCCAGTAGATGAGTGGCATTCTTTTTCACTCCATGGAATGAATCCATTAGAAAGTATAAAAGGCTTGTATGTATGTGACCAGAAAAATCACATCAAGCTCTTTTGCACTTGCTACAGGGATGAGATACCTTATCCAGAAACCTGTTATCCAGAAAGCGCTGAATTACAGGAAAGTGATTTCCCACAGAATTAATTTCATGCTTATTATTTTAATTTTTAAAAATATTTCCTTTTTGTCCTGTTATAGAAATCAAGTACAGGCATAGTGTCTGTTATCCGGAAACCTGTTATCCAGAAAGCTATGAATTATGGAAAGGCTGTCTCCCATAGACTCCATATTATCCAAATAATCCATATTTTTAAAGAATGATTTCCTTTTTCTCTGTAATAATATAACAGTACCTTGATCCAAACTAAGATATAATAAATCCTTATTGGAGGCAAAACCAGCCTATTAGGTTTATTTAATGTTTAAAGATTTTCTAGTAGACTTAAGGTATGAAGATCCAAATTACAGATCTGTTATCCAGAATACCACAGGTCCAGAGCATTCTGAATAACCGGTTCCATACCTGTACAAGTGCCATGTACTTGATGGTATCTAAGCTGCAAGCTGGTGGCAAAACAATCCTATTTGATTTATTTCAAATAATAATGGAAAGATATTCTGTATATTCTATAATCACTGGAACATTAAAGGAAAACTATACCCCTAAAATAAACACTTAAGCAACAGATAGTTTACATCATATTTAGTGGCATATTAAAGAATCTTACCAAACCGGTCTATATATTTAAGTAAATATTGTCCTTTTACATCTCTTGCCTTGAACCACCATTTCATGATGGTCTGTGTGCTGCCTCAGAGATCACCTGACCAGAAATACTGCAGCTCTAACTTTAACAGGAAGAAGTGTTGAAGCAAAAGACAGAACTCTGTCTGTTAATTGACTCATGTGACCTAACAAGTATGGTTTGTTGGTATGTTTGTGTGCACATTGAATCATACGATCTCAGGGGGCGGCCCTTATTTTTTAAAATGGCAGTTTTCTATTTATGATTACCCAATGGCACATACTACTAGAAAAGTATATTATTATGAAAATGGTTTATTTACATGAATCGGGGTTTTACATATGAGCTGCTTTATGCAATATCTTTTTATAGAGACCTACATTGTTTGGGGGGTATAGTTTTCCTTAAAGCACTAGTAATAGGGGCAAGCAACCTCAATCATTTTCCATTGTCTTGGATTAAAAGCTCCCCAGGGATCTCTGCATCTGCTACTAACACTCAAAAGCTTTCCAGCACCCAAAAAAAAAATTGACAGTAGTAGTAGGTAATAGGAAATCCACTGGTTTTCCATTAGCTGCATTTTGATCCCTGCTCCAGGTAGCTGTAATCAGAATGCAGCGTGTAGCATAGCCATAGGGGTAATAAAATGTGGAGCAGTGACCTCTATGTGAAAATACTAGGGATTAGTGATGTGTGGGTCAAGATTTCCCCGACCCGCCACCTGTCCTCCATCTGCCCGAGCCCGACTTCCAGGGTCCTTTTGTAGACCCGACGTCACAAAAGGGGCTGGCCGAGCAGGTGCAGCGTCTATAAAAGAAGGACCTGGAAGTTGGAAGCCGGTATTTGACATGATGGTGGGCGAGTAGAGCAGGATAAGAGCTCAACCCGCACCCACCTGCCACCCGCGAAGAACAGTGCAAGGTCGTCGAACCCATCCGACCAACGGGTCCCGCGGGTATCAGGCCGGCAGCACATCACTACTAGGGATGCACCAAATGCAGGTTTCAGTTTGGGATTCGCCCAGGATCAGCCTTTTTTAGCAGGTTTCGGGTTCGGCCGAATCCTTGTGCGTGGCTGAACGGAATCTAAATCTGGGTCGGGAAGGAAAATCATATGACTTTTCGTCACAAAACAAGGACGTAAAAATATTTTTTCCACTATTTTCCTTTTCTGCTCTGAAATTCAGTTCGGTTTTTGGCCAAATCTTTCACGAAGGATTCGGGGCTTCGTCCGAATTCAAAATAAAGTAGAATTTTACATTCCCTGATTTTAAGTTTTCCCTCATTTTACATTGTTGTTTTGTGGTCCCACCTATATATTATACATTAATACATTTCCCTGATTTACATTTTCCTGGATTTTACACCAATTTTTGGGGGTTCTACTGTAGTGGATTCGGTGAATCCCTAGAAAATACTGAAGCTTTGTGAGCATTAACCAGGGCGCTTGTCATCGTATAGCAACAGGACCTGTGACAGGCAGAGAAGGGGGGCATTATGTCCTACGATGTGCTATAGCCTTAACAATTCTGCTTTATGTTCATGAAATACAACAGTGGGGACCGCATATTATTGAATTATTCTCCATCGTTAGAATAGTAATATTTATTCTGCTGTTAGTTACAGCTGTGATTATCAATTGAAAAAAAATTTAATTAGGAACGGAATTACGAAGAAAAAAGGTTCACACGCAGATGTTACATCTGGGATTTGATTTATAATTATTTCTAATCTTATCGGGCCTGTAACTTGCACTACAAAGTAAATATTTACACTTGTGCAAATGTACATATTGTTCCATTAGAAAGCAATGGTAGCAGAATCAGTGAAGTAGCAGAGTCACATCGATGACTCACAGACGCCACATATGATTTATTAATGCGCTTCTCTAATGTGTGCCATTAACTGCATGGAACCTGCCCAGGAGTGCTCCATAACCAGCACATTATCTTGTAAATCTGAAAATGCCTCTGGTTCTCAAATGAAGTCCTAGTTCATAGGTCATTGTCTTCACAGAATTATAACCTCTTTTTATAAAATCTTTAATCAAAGTAAAACATTTTTTCAATATATGAAGTTCATTTCTGTTTTTTTTTTTTTTTTGCCATATAAGGCTTGTGCATTGTTACTGTGACTTTTATCCAATAATATGCAGAAATGTTATGATGAATAATAATGAACAATAATGAATAATAGTACAGGTATGGGATTTGTTATTCAAGCCAACAGGCGAATAGTTGTATCACCTCTAGCCACAGATTTAAAGGGGAGGAGTAAACTTACAAATTGTACTGTTCATAAAATGTAGTTGCCTATACTGTATGGGTAACTAATCATAGGCTAAAGTTCAGTGTTCCACATTTCCTTTTGAAGACACTGTGATGTAAACTATTGTTGAACTGTGGCCCGGTTAGATAATCCCTATCACACCCTATATATTATAAATATATTCATGAACTTCGAAAGCTTTAGCAAAACAAAGAAATGAAAAATAGACAGTAGAAATGAAAGTATAAAACACAGGGACACTCCAAATTCATCATTTTTGAATGCAAAATATTTTTTTTTTACAGTTTTTTGCTTGGGTACTGCATTTTTTTAAATTTAAGAACATTTTTTAAATTGTAATTTTAAAAAATCTGTTGCATTCAGCTGTTCAGAACTCCAAATTCACATTAAGCTTTCAGATTGGGTTGGACTGAACCTATACATTTCAACAGAAGGATGCAGGTCTGTATGCACATGGGCAGAGATCTCAGTGTGTGTGGCCAGCTATATAGGAGGGAATTACATAGTTGAAGTGGAACACTTGTTTCCCCTTCAGAAATGCAGCGTTTACTCTTTTTAATCTAATCTCAGATCTCTGAGCTCTGTTTCCGCAGTTTACCTTTCCAAAGGGCAAAGGCAACAGGTATTGGCCATATATCTTTTCATTACAGTGGTATCTTGAACACAATAGCATCAATTCAAGTTAAGTTTCAATTATTCTCCTATATAGCTGCAATATTTTACTGTTCTACTTCTTATAGAACAATTTACCCCTTGCCCTGAATTTTAAGGCCCCCATACACGGACCGATAAAAGCTGCCGAGTTGGCAGCTTATTGGCCCGAGTGTGGGGCCATCCGACAGTTGTCCCCGATTGATATCTGGCTGAAAATCGGGCAGATGTCGATCTGGCAAGGTAAAAAAATCCCGTCGGAATGCGGCCACATCTGTTCATTGATATGGTCCCGCAATCCGACCACCCCTATTGCCTACATTATGATCTGATCGCTGGGCCCTAGGGCCCATGATCGGATCGGCCCGATATCGCCAAATTCAGTGTGGGCATATCTGGGAGAGATCTGCTCGTTTGGCGACAAAGATACGCTCGTATGTCGCCAAACGAGCGGATCTCCTTGTGTATGGCCACCTTTAGATTTGATATACTAATTTAAGGTAAAAGAACACACACTGTACATGCTTCCTTTATATATTTGTACAGACTGTAGTTATCATATCTCCCCTTAAGCATCCCTTCTCCAGTGTAAACTGAGGCTTTCCATACCCTTTGTCAGCTTAGTTGAGCTTTCTTGGACTCTTTCTAATTCAGTAATATCTTCTTTGAGCACCGGAGCCCAAAACTGCATATTCTACATGAGGCATTTTAAAGTAGAACTAAACCCTAACAAATGAATATGGCTAGAAATGCCATATATTTATGTAATCAATCTTATATTGTAACATTTCTATTCTATGTGTACAGTATATTGTGAGTGGGTCCATAAGCTCAGTAAGTGACAGAGCATGTGCAGTGAATCAGCAGAAAAGAAGATGGGGAGCTACTGGGGCATCTTTGGAGACACAGATCTTTACTGCTAAAGGACTGTGGTTGCCTTGGTCTGGTACAGAAGCCTAAAACATAATGTACATTTCTGCCCTATTAGGTTAGTTAAGCTTTAGTTCTCCTTTAAAGGGGAAGAATGACCCTCTCCTCCCACTGATATACACCCCTTTTAAGACACCTCAAAACCTTGTTTGCCTTAAATGCTGACTGGCATTGCTTGCTACATCCAAGATTAATATGTACAAGGTCTTTTTCCATTACAGATTTGCCTATTGCAGTCTTATTTACAGTCTTATTCAGGGTAGTGGCTTGCATAATTTTACATTCTGTTTGCAGAACCTTACATATATCAACACTGAATCGTATCTGCCACTTAGCCACACAAATCTTTGGCTATGCCACCAGTCTTCCCTGCAAAAAATTTCCCTGGCACTCAGGTCAAATCCAAGCAGGGGGGTTACCCTGAAATGTTGCACCTTCGCAAATAAACATAGCAAGGCATTTTCCCTGCTTGTATTTGACCTGAGTGCCAGTGAAATTATTGTCACTTAGGAATTTGGAGGTTACAGAAGCCTTCTTCACGGGGCACCGGCATTCATTTCACGGAAAGCCAGGGTGTGCAAGCACGGCAATACTTTATTAT
Source organism: Xenopus petersii (assembly GCA_038501925.1). Lineage (NCBI taxonomy): Eukaryota > Metazoa > Chordata > Amphibia > Anura > Pipidae > Xenopus > Xenopus petersii. The sequence continues at coordinate 93,969,436 of CM076685.1, forward strand.
TCCAGTCATTCCTGCCACATCCTGTAAAATTGTCCCTTTTCTAAAAGCGCACACCATTATTTGTCTCAAGGCATTTAAGTAGTACCATTGAGTCACACGTTTAATATCTGGTGTATTGCACATTATGTAATGTAATATAAGAAACCTGGAATTATATTGCAAATAATACCTCATTCATGCACTAAATGGAATCATGTACTCTGGCATACATTTCAAAATGCTAAAGCAGATTGGTCTAGCTTAAGAGTCCTTCAGATTTCTGTCAACTGCTACTTCCAGAATTCTCTGGAAGGAGTGAAAGATCCGCTAGATGCACAGTCTGCAACGTTGTTATGATTGTCTTAGCTTCCCACTCTCCTTTACCTAAAAAAAGCTTCTGCTCCATTGAAAGAGTGTAGCCGCACCCTCCTTTAGTAAAACGAGAAAGGATGTGGGTTGACCTGTATATGGTATGGACTTGTATATGGTTTTGCAAGGCCATGGTTTTTCAGTTATGCTTTAGTTGGTGGTTTGTAAAGTATTGGCTCTTTGTGAATTTATACAGCTTCTTCTGCGTCCTCCACCTTAAACCCGGCCCCAGAAGGAGAGCAAGCTTGGCCTCAAAGCAGCGGAGAGGAAGAACTCCAGCTCCAGCTTGCCTTGGCCATGAGCAAGGAAGAAGCGGAGCAGGTAAGAGCAAAGGTAAATTCCGAAGGGCTGGGACTTGTGGGCTAACCTTTTCCTTTTGTATTTTACCATGCACTTGTATGTAATATTTGTCTTTGTGTGTCATTCTCTAATCTATGCTCTCTGGTAAAGTAAAGGTATGATTTGTTAATTAATATGACACCATAAAACCCACATTTATGTTAAACTGATTCCAGAATTACAGGCCTGAAGATAAGCGTCAGTAGCTTTCAAGATGTGTCCTCATTGCTTTTGCATTCTGTATCTCAGTAGGATGGAATTGTCATGGATCATGAAGATTGTTCATTTATTTTCTCATTTAGATTTGTTCTTCTCTTCAGCATACGTGTTCTATAAAGTGATAAGTATTCACATGCAATTTCCTCTTTAGTTGTAATTAAATATATCGGTTTAAAGTGACGGTGTATACCTCTGTTCAGCATGAGCAAAAAAAATAACTTTAAATATTTTAAAGTGTATTTCATTTTGTTTTTACTTTTATCTGGCCCGGTAAGCGATATTAAAAAGATAGAATAATCTCTTTATAACAGAAATCCATATGGTCCCCTAACCTGTGTCTCAGGTTTGTCCATAAGGGTGAACATAACAGGGAAATATAAATTACCTGCTCCTCTACCTCCTCTCACAATTATTTTAAAACAAACTAGAAAGCCACAAAGTGAAAGTACTTTCAGTTTCACCGTTTGTGTTGTTTAGTATAAGTAAAGCTTGCCATAGATGCAAAGATCCGAACGTTCGAATCCTCGAACGATCAGACTTCCCCCATCTCCCGACTTGTCACTAACCATTCCGATCAAATAAAGTAGTAGAAGATCAGCCGATGTTCTGCCCCTGACAGCAATCGTGCGAAATTTATGTCCGACAAAGCTAGTGACAGTCTCCCACTGAAAATCGTACGATCGACAATACACGCAGAGATATTATCGGCAGCTGACAGAAATCTTTTAACCTGTCCGATCGACCAAACGACCGATCTTCGTGGGACGAAAAATATCAGGACTCTCCACACACGGTCCGAAAATCGTACGAATAGAGGATCGGATCTTTGCGTCTATGGCCAGCTTTACAGAAACTGATAGAGATTTCTTAATCTTTTCATTTGCAGAGTCCTTTAATTGCTGCATAGTGTGTTGCCAGTAAACATGCAGTGTTGCAGAAATTAATGAGAATGCTGAACTGCAGAAGCTCTTGACATGAGATGGTACTTTTTTATTCTTCAGCAGGTGACACTTAAGGGCAGAGACACACGCTGCTATTTCGGGAGATTAGTCAACCATCAACAAATCGATTCTTATTCGGGCGACTAATCTTCCCGCAGGCTAGAATCTAAAACGCCAGCGGGATGGCACTTGGAGCTCTTCGTTTTTCAAAATGTAGTAGTCTGAAAGCATTATTTGTCTGTACTTTTTTACTTTCTGTTAGTGATGTTTGGGTTGGTATTTTCCAGATCTATGACCTGAGATTGGGCTGAAATTTGGGGCCTTTTATATGTATATAGAATTTTATTGCTGGTGGACACATAGGGTAGAAGCTTGCTGAGTCTGTGTCCTCTCCTCTGGCAAAAAAAAAAGAAACAACAAAAACATTGTGTATGATGGTTTTGTCTGTCTGGTGGTTTTGTCACCGGAATGAGAGATGTTATGGGGATGTCAAAATGAGGAGGGTCCTTATTAGATTTTTGTCCCGCCACCTGCCCGTGTGAGCAATGTGTTAGTTTCAATCCACCCAATTGGCAGATATTGCTTTTTTGGGCCTACCCATGCATGGCTATAAGAATGAGACTTATCCCCACAATGACTTGCATATTCTCTTTACAGATCATATGTTAATAATAAGCTACATTTTGCACTTCTGTTTTTTAAACCTATTTGGGTAGAGTCCTTTAACCATTTTTATATAATTGCAGAATGTATCTATAAACAATAGAACATTTAAAATATCTACTATGTTTATCTTAAGTCTGATGATCATCCTTTCCGCTGCTAACTAAGCGATTCACCCTTGCAGATTAAGCTTTGCATTAGCTGCCATTCCTCTCGAGTTGGCTGGCTCTGGCTGCCACCTTCCTTATCACATCTCAATGCTCCTAATGTGTTCTTTTCCCCTAACAAGAAGGCAGAAGGGCTGATTAGTCGCCAGAATTGGGGGGTGTTGAGGGAAATATAGAATTTACCATCAAGGTGGCAACGACGGACAATGTATTGTAACAAATTGATGCTCACAGATTATGCCATTTTGTATTTTGTTCAGCTATAAATATGCTATGGGTTTGAAAAAAGCCATCGAAAGTATTGTTTGCCGAAGGATCTTTGCCAGTTTGCTAGAAACATCTGTTAAAACTGTTTTTTTATGCACAAAGGTTTTCCACTGAGGGTCAGAGTATCAAAAGAGGTGTCCAAACAAAGGCTCAAACTGAGTTTGTACTGGGATCTGTTGGGGCTCCTCGGCTTTGTCAACATGGGGACAATCTGTATAGGTTGTTCCAGAACAAGAGAGCATTCTCTCCAATTCCTGTTTTGGACCAGTTACAAAATCTTCCCCTAACCTCAATTCCTGAACATTTTTTTTGTTCCTCCTTCCCTTACCCACATTGCCAGCACATTCCATTTGTTGAGAAACGTATTTCTGTTTCAGTTTCACTGTTTTATTCATTTGGTACATTGTTGGTGAATGAGGCCAATGTTTACCCAGCTTCAGCTCTTTCAGTTCTATATGTATGTTAATGCATACATATATATATATTTATTGCACAGGTACACCCCCATATGTTGATTGCTGTAGGAATGCCACAGTTTTAGTCCTCTAACCTATCTAAATTTACCCTCTGTGCAGGTTGCTCTATAGCTTATAAAGCTTGGAGACCTTAAAGGTTGACATCTCTGCACCATGAGGTCCATCTAATTGTATTTGCTTGAACATGAGAACAGCACAGTCTAGTACGACCAACTCCATTTGCCAATTGCAACAGCCTCTGTCCATGGTTGAGGATCCTAGGAACTAAAGCTCCCAATAGATGGAGTCACAAAGACATGTCTAGGGATGATCCAGTGGACTCATTACATCTCAGCCTTCAGCAGAAGAAACATTAGGTTCTTGTCAATTACTGCTTGTACTGAGATCTGGTGGCCTGGGTTTATGGTTCTTTTTTTATGCCATTGCTATCAATCTCAGCCAGAGTTGAAGCTGTTGTATACTTGGCTGAATATATTTTTTAGGGATGCACCGAATCCACTTTTTTGGATTCGGCCAAACCCCCGAATCCTTCACGAAGGATTCGGCCAAATACCGAACCGAATCCTGGATTCGGTGCATCCCTAATATTTTTATATCTCTCCATCTGCTTTCCTTAATGCCTCCATCCCATTTTTTTCTGCCCTGTACTTCGTTTCCCACCATGCTGGTGTGTCTTGTGCTTTTATTTTGTTTCTCTTTACCAGCCCCCTCCTGTGTCCGAAGAGGAATTGCAGCTACAACTTGCCCTTAGCTTGAGCAAAGAGGAACATGACAAGGTAGAGCTGATGAGTTTGGTTTCCAAAAATTAGCAACAATAACAATCAGACCCCCCTGCCAGCGCTTTTCTCTCTTTTTTTTTTTTTTTTTCTTCTTCCTCTTTCTTTAATTTCCACTTGGTGTAAAGATGATGAGGGTGAAGATGCTATCTAACATGCACTAACCCCTTTCTGCTTCTTTCTGCTGATCAAATGCTCTGAGCTGGAGAAGAATGGCTGCCCCCATTGTAATACAGCAACTTGTTTATATGAACTATAATAGTGTTTCTGAATCAAACACATCAGTTTTACCGGTGCAGGGCAACAGTACATGATATTTTTATTACTTTAAAACACTTGAATTTTTTGATGTTACTTTTCCTTTAACTTTTAGTATGTTATAGAATGTCCTGTTCTTGGGGACAGTGCAATTGGTCTTCAGTATTTTATATAGTTTTTTTTTTTTTTTCATTTGCCCTCCTCTTCTGCCTCTTTTCAACTTTCAAATAAGCAGCAACCAAAAACTATTGTTCTTTGAAGCAACATTTTTATTGTTTTTACTTTTTATATCTTATCTTTCCATTGAGTCCCCTAAATATTCACATTTGGTTCTAATTGAAACCTTTGCCTGATATAATAAATAAGACCCTAGCAATTAGCTGCTATAATACCAAACTGAAGAGCTACTAAATAACTGAAAATACCCCAAAAAATAAACAAAAAAAAAACAGACCGATTAGAAATAGTCTCGGCTTGTCAGCAGCTACATCATACTAAAAGTCAATGAGAAGGTGGGCTACCCTTTTAAATCCAAGGCCATGTAAGAACCTTAGTGATCATTTCTAAATGCCCAGTGAAAGTACCATTTAGACAGCCCCATGTGCCAAATGAACTATAACAGTGATCCCCAACCAGTAGCTCGTGAGCAACATGTTGCTCTCCAACCCCTTGAATGTTGCTCCCAGTGGCCTCAAAGCAGGTGCTTATTTTTGAATTCCAGGCTTGAAGGCAAGTTTTGGTTGTATAAAAACCAGCTGTACTGCCAAACAGAACCTCAATTTAGGTTGACAATCCACATAGCCCTTGTTTGGCACCCCAAGAACATTTTTCATGCTTGTGTTGCTCCCAAACTTCTTTTTCTTCTGAATGTTGCTCACGGGTTCAAAAGGTTGGGGATCCCTGAACTACAACTTGGCACTGGTGAGACAAGAAAACACCATTTATGATCCTGAGAAGACTGTTAGCATGATGGATAGTTTACTTATCCTGACGGTTACTATGTACTTGTATGTGACTATGCATTTTGGATCACACTTTTTACGCATTGATTGTGCTCATGGCCCAGTACATGTATTTATATATGGTCACATGCAGTATAGGCCATTATTTTTGGTTCTTTTCTCCAGCACCCCAATTTGTCCAAGCAAGAGCTTACTAAATTTAGAGTTTGTATGCTAAAACAGTAATTTCTCAAGTTTAATTTCCGCTTCCTTTTGTATTCAGTACTGAACCTCTAGAGGCTGTGTTCACACGGGCAGTTTGATTTTGGCAGCTGCTTGTAGCCGTTTTATCTGGCTTTTAGGCGCATTTTACTCTTTACCCATCCATCACCTGTACTGTAAATAAACTCCAAGAGATTGGGCTGAAGCGAAACACCCATATGTACATAGCCTTTCTATTGATCATACTAATCCTTTTGTGTCTGTATAAATGTCCAGAACTACAGCTGGTGTTTGTGAATATACTTACTAAATCTTGAACTTCATTAAGGGGGTTATTTACTAAACTCTGAATGCAAAAATCATGAAAAATGTATAAAATCGGACTGAAAAAATCAAGAATTTTTCGGGATTTATTAAACCCATAGGATGGAAAAGTCTGACATCTCAGACCTGTCGAGGTTGCCTATAAGTTGATGGGAGAAGTCCCAATGATTTTTTGATGAGCGCAGGGTTTTATGCAATACCATGAAGTTTTCAAGAGTTTTCGGGCAAAAAATCTTGAAAATTGGATGAAAAAATCGTGAAAATTTTTTTTTTCCCCACAAAGCAAATTCGGGAAATAGGAAAAAAAAAACAAGCATAAAAAACCCAAGCGGATTTGATCGGAGTTTGTAGCAGAAAATATTGAGCTAAATTCAGACTTTGATAAATAACCCCCTTAGTCTTAGGCAATTACTAGGATTTCTTATTTAAAAAATAAAAAAAAATCAGTAATTGTTATTTTGGGATGCATATTATGTTCCACTGACTTGTGTACTTGTTCCTTTATGTACGTCGGCACATGATTTTAGAAGGTGTCTTAGAATTCTCATTGTAATGACGTTTTCTCTCCCTCCCATAACACAATTGTTGTTTGATGTTTGCTTGATTTATCACATTTACTAATAATGCTGAAATTATGCTTTCAAATTTAATTTCTTAATACTAAATATGGCTAAAGGTAAGTATAGAAAGTATGTTCTCCCCCCTCCTATAAGTCTGTTTCTAGCAAACGTGCAGGTAAGCAAGCTTGTTAGAAAGGATAGTACATCTAATATTACAGCCCCTTCCCCCCCAACAAAAACTCCTGAGATCATGGTGTTAAAGGGATACTGTCATGGGAAAACATGTTTTTTTCAAAACACACCAGTTAATAGTGCTGCTTCAGCAGAATTCTGCACTGAAATCCATTTCTCAAAAGTAGGAATGGGTGAATTTGATTAGTTTCGCCAAAAATTTGCCGCCAGCGAAATGTTGCAAACGCCCATTAAAGTCTATGGTTGTCAAAATTTTTTTGTTGTGCGTCGATATAGTTTTGTTGTGTTTTTTTTTTTTTTTTTTAACGCACGACACCAAATCTATGGGCGTAAATTCCACGGAGAAACAAGGTGACAAAATTTGCCCATCCCTACTCAAAAGAGCAGACAGATTTTTTTTTAGATTCAATTTTGAAATCTGACATGGGGCTAGACATATTGTCCGTTTCCCAGCTGCCCCAGTCATGTGACTTGTGCCAGCACTTTAGGATGGAACTACTTTCTGGCAGGCTGTTATTTCTCCTACTTAATGTAACTGAATCAGTCTCAGTGGGACTTGGCTTTTACTATTAAGTGCTGTTCTTAGATCTACCAGGGAGCTGTTATCTTGTGTTAGGGAGCTGCTATCTGGTTACTATCCCATTGTTCTTTTGTTAGGCTGCTGGGGGGGGGAGGGAAGGGTGATATCACCCCAATTTGCTGTACAGCAGTAAAGAGTGATTGAAGTTTATCAGAGCACAAGTCACATGACTGGGGGCAGCTGGGAAACTGACAATATGTCTAGCCCCATGTCAGATTTCAAAATTGAATATAACAAATTCTGTTTGCTCTTTTGAAAAATGGATTTCATTGCAGAATTCTGCTGGAACAGCACTATTAACTGATGTGTTTTGATAAAAACATGTTTTCCCATGACAGTATCACTTTAATCTATTGTGAGCCTTGAGGAATCTACATGTTTTCTGCATGGAGGTTTTCTTTATACCGATCACAGGTCACTGACCCTTAAGGGAACCATTCTGTATTCTGTCTCTTACTATTCCTGGAACAGCTTTCAGATGTGACTTTTATTAATCCAACCTTATGAGTGTCTTGAATTCTTCTGCCTTGCATGCATCACAGATTGATCCTGTCATCTGAACCCCTAACACAAAGCAGTTGGCACTGAGCTTTTTAAAATGACAAGACCGATATCACATAAATATACCGCATAATAGAAAACGACATACAAATAGACAAGCTCTGCCCAGCCGGCACCCGCTGTTGTAACCGCTATTCAGTATGTACTTTAAATGGGATTTTTCCGAGGATGTAAAATTGCTTTGTGTTAATTTGGGGTTAACAATTGCCTTTGTTTCCAAAAATCCTCATTTACGTGCACTTAACATTTATTGTATTAACCATCTTTCTCCTGTTGTCTCCATGAATGCTCACCATCATTTGCACTGTACAACTGCACATCTGTCCTGAAAGGGTTAGAGTATCTCCCAACCTTTGGTCCCCCTATCCTAAATCTGAGCAGCAATTTTAGAATACATATGTGTGCACCTGTCCATGTCTGCATGTGTGTTTGGTATAAGTATATTCCTCCCAACATACACACTATGCAAATACGTATACAGGAATGGGATCCGTTATCCAATAAGGAAAGAATTACAGAAATGCTGTCTCCCATAGACTTAATTTTATCCAAATTTTTAAAAATGATTTCCTTTCTCGCTCTAATAATAATCAGTATCTTGTACTTGATCCCAACTTAGATATAATTAATCCTTACTGGAAGCTAAACCAGTATATTGGATTTATTTAATGTTTTCATGATTTTCTAGTAGACTTAACATATGAAGATCCAAATTATGGAAAGAGCCGTTATCTGGAAAACCCCAGGTCCCGAGCATTGTGGATAACAGGTCCCATACCTGTATCTTGTATCCTGCAAGGACTTCGCTTTAATGTAATGGATTTAAGAGCAGGGCAGTACTAGAAGGAACCCTCTTTTTCCCTGGGTTATGTAGGAAACGGTTTCTCTGCTATGATTGCTGCTTGAAGGAAACATCTAGACCATGGAAGGTGTCTCATTTTCCCACTTGTCCAAATCCGCAAGTCGTACATTATTTGTACTGCTGGTTCACTTGAGTCAAAGAGTAAATGAAATCTTCCCTCTGCGACGACTAAAGAAACATTATTTATTAATTTCTGTTTAAATCAGGAGGAACGAATCAAACGGGGAGACGACCTCCGGCTTCAGATGGCTTTAGAGGAAAGCAGAAAAGGGGCACCTTCCAAACAGGAAGAGGTGATCTTTAACTTTGCTATAATTCTTACTGTGACTAAGTGGCAGTGATTCAATATCATTTCAGCCTTGGAGTGGGTACATTAGTTGTGGCTTAAATTAGGGGTCCAAAAAAGAGCCAAATTTTGGGAGGGGTCAGAGGGTTCGGGGAGAAGTCGGGGGGGGGGGGCGGGGTCGGCGTCCACTTTGGGCATGCTGGCATCCAATTCGGCGCGCCACGTTAATTGTATTATGAATCTGTAAACTTCATTTAAATAGTTTTGGTTCCTATAAGATTTCATGAAAACCTTATTACTTCTACTTACTCTTCCAGCAGTCATCCCTAATGGATCTAGCTGATGTGTTCAGCCCCCCTGCACCAGTTGCTCCTATTGCAGACCCATGGGGTGCCTCAGCTGCTCCCCCTGCAGATCCATGGGCAGGTGGAGCTACACCAGCTACAGTACCAGCAGCAGCGCCTGACCCTTGGGGGGGCCCTCCAGTGGCTACAGGTTCAAGCTCTGATCCGTGGGGAACCGGGGTACAAACAAACTCCACTCCTGGCGACCCCTGGGGTGGAACACAAGCTGTCACTTCAGCTGATGTCAAATCAGTGTCTGATCCATGGAATCCAGGAGGTTAGTGGATTAAAGTTGTTACCTATGTATACTGGCCATTTATGGATGTATTGTTTATATTATAGGGGTCCGTTTACTAAAGCACGGTAAAAATATTCGCACAAAATATAGACAAATATGTTGCAGAATATGTTTTCGCCAGTTTACTAACCTGTGGTAAATATACATTTGCAAATTTTCTTGCGCAAGAATATGTTTTCGCCAGTTATCACATTCGCTGAAAATAACGCTATGTACACATTAATGCCTGGTTTACTAAACAGCAAAATGTTCAAAAGACAAAATTTACGCAAGAATATTCGCAAAATGTTACGTCCACCTATGTAGTGGCATAAAAGTATTTTTTCGCCAAAAAATTCTCAAGGGGCAGGAAATATTCCATAATACTTTTTTTTTTTTTTACCCATCATTCTTTGCTGAGAGGAGAGAGATCTGTAGCTATTGCTGACAGGATGTTTTTGGTTTCTGCTTCTATCTGCTGCAATTTCAGCTCAGAGGCGTATTATTGGCAGTAGACATCACAGTCGAAGGATTTGGACTTTTTTGGTTTCATTGTGATTGGCTACATTAAACTGTGCCTTTATATGAAGCAAAGAGATTGGCTGGTATTATTTCCCAAGCCACCCATGGCAGCACTTCACCAATATGAGTATTCCCGCCCTACAGGCCACTGGACAGGAAAGGGTTAACCCCATTAGGCTATAACATCCGCCTACTACCATCCCCCATTGTCTTTTTTTTCCTGTCCAGGCCATGGATGTGCTTACCGAGTCCAGGGGGGTTCCTCTCTTCTCCCCTGATGCCTCCCAAATTGCTCCCCTGAGGGGATCGCTGCGGAGAAGGACCAAAAGGCTGGGTCATGTATTTCACCTGAAGAGGCCGACAACATAGCTGGCCGTGAGAAGGGTGAGTTATGGCGGCTTCTAGATGGTACCGCTTGGATTTCCTGGCCGCACAGAGTAGCAGAAGCGTTACACGCGGTAACCGGAAGTGCGCGCCGGAAGTCTCCCTCCCAGAGCCAGGCTTAGTTGCGCTATGCGTTCCACTGCGGAGGCGCTTGCATTTCACGGATGACGTCACTTCCGGATACGGCGCTTTTAAGCAGGGAACGCTGTGAATCTGATGGCGCCCTGAGTTTGACGTCAGCAATGAACGGATCGTGGTGCAGTGGATAAAAGTAAGCGGATGCTTTAAGGGATACGTTCTTTTATTGGCAGCAGAGGATTTATTAGGATTTTGCTTGTTCAGCAGGAACCTGCAGTATGGAACAACCTGGCTCTGGGAAAGGGGTTCAGCCTAAAGTCTCTAGGTAAGCATAAGGCAAGTGGTTATTTTGCCTGAATAAGAGAATAGGAGGCTAATAGGATTATCTATTTGTTTTCTAGCCTCTCTGTGTCTGCTGAAATGTCTAAAGCTGAAAGTCTTCATTCAAGAAAGCAGTCCTCCATTGATGCTCAACCTCCTTCAGGGGATCCTCAGGCTACTTCAATTCCCCAGTTGGATGCATTGGTTTCTATAATTAAACAAGCAGTAGTGCAGGGGGTTCAAGAAGCATCGACATCTGGAGTATCTAGAAAGCAGAAAAGAACAAGGGAAGTTATATATGATTCTCTTTCAGAGGTGTCGGAAGAGGAACTCTATGATCCTGCATATATCCAATCAGATCTATCTGAGGAAGGGGAAGTTCTCTCTGAAGAGGAATCAGGTTTTGATACGGCTATAGTTGATGGCCTAATTAAAGCAGTAAGGAAAACTTTGTGTTTGACAGAAGAACTGCCGAAAAGTTCTTCGGCTGATAAATTATTTCCGTCAGTTAAAAAGAGGGCGGCAACTTTTCCAGTTCACGACTCTATTAAAGAATTAATTAATTCAGAGTGGAAGAAGACAGAGAAGAGAGTGGTAATCCAAGGAAAGTTTTCTAAAAAATATCCAGTGGACGAAGCTCATGCAAAGTTGTGGGATAATCCACCTAAAGTAGATGCTGCAGTAGTTAGATTGGCTCGGAAGACTACTTTACCAGTGGACGATGCAGTCGCATTTAAAGATCCAATGGAGAAACGAATGGAGTTTGACTTGAAAAAATCTTTTGTTTCAGCTGGGGCTTCTTGTAGGTCAGCAGTGGCACTGACCTCAACTTCAAGGGCCATGAAAATATGGGTCGGTAACTTGGAAGAAGCAGTAACTACAAATGTTAAAAGATCAACGTTACGTGAAATGTTGTCTGATTTGAAGATTGCAACGGATTTTGTGGCTGAAGCCTCACTGGATCTAGTTCATTTGGCAGCAAGGTCCATGGCTCTCTCTGTGGCATCTAGGAGGGCCCTGTGGCTGAAACCCTGGTTTGCAGATTCTGCATCTAAAACAAATTTGTGTCAACTCCCATTTGAAGGTGGAAGGCTGTTCGGGGAGAACTTGGATTCCATAATAAAGAAGGCATCAGGTGGCAAGAGTGTGTTCCTGCCACAGGAGAAAAGGTTTAGAAGACAAGGACAAAGATCAGAATCTCCGGGGAACAGATCCGTTTGAGGTTCTAGACAGTATAGACCCGGCAAGCCACAGCATAGACAGACATCGTGGAGGAGTACTAAAGGAGAGCCACGGCAAGCGGCAAGAAAGAATACCTCCTTCGGAACTCCCTCAAACAGAATACAATGAGATGAGGCCGACTCAAACCTACGAAATTGGAGCGCGACTGGCACTCTTCAGCGAGGTTTGGGTCGAAAGAATTCGAGATCATTGGGTGTTGGAAGTTATAAAAGAAGGGTACCGGTTGGAGTTTTCAAAGATACCAAAGCACAATGTGTTTCGTGTTTCCTCAATCCCGAAGGTTCAGGGAGCAAGTCAAATCTTTCGGGGATATGTGGATCAGCTTCTACAGATAGGAGCAGTAGAGCCAGTACCTTATCTGCAGCAGCAGAAAGGGTTTTACTCAAGACTCTTCCTAGTCAGGAAATCATCGGGAGATTTCAGACCAGTGTTGGATCTACGTCCATTGAATCAGTTCATAAATTGCAGGAAATTCAAGATGGAATCTCTTTCTTCCATAATTGCTGCGGTTCCTCCACAAGCTTGGATGGTCAAGTTAGACCTCAAGGACGCATACTTTCATGTGCCAATATACAGGTCCCACAGGAAGTTCTTACGGTTTGCAGTCCAGGGACAGCATGTACAGTTCACGTGCCTACCGTTCGGCCTCTCTACATCTCCGAGGACTTTCACGAAAGTACTGGTAACAGTGATAGTCCTGTTAAGGGTGGAAGGAGTATCGGCTTTCCATTATTTAGACGATATCCTATTGGTCGCCAGTTCAGAAAAAGAAGCAAGGGAAAACAGGGACAAGACAGTCGAAGTTCTACAAGATTTCGGCTGGATAATAAATTGGCAGAAGAGCCACATAGTGCCGACACAGGTTTTGTTGTTTCTCGGCGCAGAGTTAAATACAGTTCAAGACACTGTTTCTCATGCTGAGAATGCATGTCCCTCCTCGGCCTTCTCTCCTCAACAATACAAATGGTGCGTTGGGCAAGGTGGCACATGAGACCTCTACAAGTGTTCCTTCTAAGGGCAGGGGCGAGCAATCCTCTCAATATGGGGAAGTCCCTTCTTGTTCCAGATCATATAAAAGCAAGTCTGGAGTGGTGGTTAAGACCGCAGAATCTGTCAAAAGGGATGCCGTTAACACAACCCTTCATGGTTATAACCACGGACGCCTCTCAAACAGGCTGGGGCGCAATGTTAGATGCCATGTCTGCTCAAGGGCAGTGGGACTTGGCCCGGGTTCCCTCCAATATTCTGGAGTTAAGAGCCATAAGAATGGCTTTGTTTGCCTTCGCAGGAGAAATTGCCCACAAGTGGGTAAAGGTTCGGTCAGACAACGCCACGGCGGTGGCATATGTCCGAAAGCAAGGAGGAACCAGGAGCGGGCGATTACTCAAACAGTTGGCAATAATGATGTGGGCAGAGGTGAATTTAGAGGGACTCACGGCTCTGTATGTGCCAGGAAAAGCAAACGTGCAGGCCGATTTTCTGAGCCGGAACACCATAGACCCGGGAGAATGGGGTCTAAATCCCTCTGTATGTCAGGATATAATACGAGAGTGGGGCAGACCGGAAGTCGATCTGATGGCCTCAGACAAGAATCACAAATGCAGAATTTTCTTTTCAAGATACCCGTCTCGAAAGACCAGGGGAGTGGATGCTTTATTCCAGAACTGGAGAGGGATATTCGGGTATGTCTTTCCTCCCTTTCCAATGATCTGGAGGGTGCTGAAAAAAATAGATCTAGAGGAGGCCTTGGTAATTGCGGTAATCCCATTTTGGCCAAGACGCCCGTGGTTCCCCTTACTGATGCAAATGGCAGTGCAGCCACCAATGACGTTACCAGTTCGAGAAGACCTGTTGATGCAGGGTCCAATATCCTTCCAGGATGTAGGCAGCCTGTGTCTGACGGCGTGGAAGTTGAGAGGCAGAGGCTCACGGAAGCGGGATGCAAAAGTGAACTAACGGATCTGTTGTTGAAGTGTAGGAAAAAGTCCACTTCTAACCAATACTATCGAGTATGGGCTTGTTTTGTGAAATTTGCAGAAAGTTCGAAGTTTGATCCTAGAAACCCTTCTCCAGTGTCGTTGGTGGACTTCCTCTTTTCAGGTTTCCAAAGAAATCTGAGTATGAGTACTTTGAGGGGTCAAGTCTCGGCTCTGTCAGCTCTTACTGGTAAGGCGTGGGCTGAAGAGAAGTTGGTGATGCGCTTCTTTAATGCAGTAAAGAGGGTGAGACCTTCTCGGAAGATAAGAGTTCCTCCGTGGGATTTACCTTTAGTGTTGAAGGCATTGATGGCGGCTCCTTTTGAACCTCTTGAAACCGCTTCAGATTGGCATGCTACAATGAAAATACTGTTCCTGGTAGCGATCACTTCGGCATGCAGAATAGGAGAGATTCAAGCCTTGTCAGAAAAAGAACCTGATACAGTAATCTTTGCGGATAAAGTGGTTTTAAGGCCAGCTTTTCAGTTTCTTCCGAAAGTGATGTCACAGTTTCATCTAGACTTAGAAATAACTTTACCTTCATTCTGTCCGAATCCAGGAAATAAACGGGAATGTGAATGGCATACCCTGGATCTAGTTCGGGCAGTGTCTGATTATCTAACTAGGACAAGTTCTTGGAGGAAAACCGACAGACTGTTTGTCATTCCAAGGGGTCCAAGAAGAGGAATGGCTCCTTCAAAGTCAACGATTAGCCGTTGGATTGTGGGCTGTATTGTGTTTTCGTACCACAAGGCAGGCAGAGAGGTTCTTGGAGACTTAAAGGCACACTCTACCAGAGCTTTGGCTACTTCCTGGGCGGCAGAAGCCAGGGCTCCGCCGGAGGCGATTTGTAAGGCAGCAAGATGGACTTCCTTACATACGTTTGTAAAGCACTACAAACTGAATATTTTGTTGTCCCAAGAAGCTAGATTTGGGAGAAAAGTCTTACAGGCTGTTATACATTCATAATAAAAACATTTAAGCATCTGTCCCTCCCTTCTTTTGTTCAGCTATGGTAATTCTCATATTGGTGAAGTGCTGCCATGGGTGGCTTGGGAAATAGAGAAATTCTTTCTACTTACCGTAATTTCTATTTCCAAGTCACCTTCCATGGCAGCATTCACTAATCCCCCTCCCTTTTGAGCTTGGATACTTAGACAATGGGGGATGGTAGTAGGCGGATGTTATAGCCTAATGGGGTTAACCCTTTCCTGTCCAGTGGCCTGTAGGGCGGGAATACTCATATTGGTGAATGCTGCCATGGAAGGTGACTTGGAAATAGAAATTACGGTAAGTAGAAAGAATTTCTCTATTTCTTGTTCATATGATTCTATTGGCTGAAGGGTTTATATGATGCATATATGTTTGATTGGTGTTACTCTGGTAATGTTGTTGGATGGTATTATCATCAGTCAATAAAGTTTATGAGTTTTGAAGATGCATTTCTGGCCATAAATGTCACCGTAAAAATTGCCATAATAACCTCCATAAAACAAGACTATTTTATAGCATAAATATTCGCAAAAACCCAATTTGTCGCCAGAAAATTCGCAACTCACTAAAATTACCGCTAACGTAAGCTGGTTCGTTAACGTAGTAACGAACTTCTGAGTGCATCACTGTTTAGTAAACTTAGTCGCTGCGAATATTATAGCGGAAAAATATTCTCAGCGATAACATGCGGAAACTTAAAGTCAAATTTACCGCACTTTAGTAAACAGAACCAATTTGCAAGCCCTAATATCAAAGAACATAGTCGCCACTGTCTTCATAGTAGGCATGCGCTATTTTGGATTCGGCCGAACCCCTGAATCCTTTGCGAAAGATTTGTCCGAATACCGATCCAAATTCTAATTTGCATATGCAAATTAGGGGTGGGAAGGGGACCACTTTTTTTTTTACTTCCTTGTTTTGTGACAAAAAGTCATGCGATTTCCCTCCCCGGCCCTAATTTGCATATGCAAATTAGGATTCAGTTCGGTGGGGCAGAAGGATTCAGACGAATCCTGCTGAAAAAGGCCGAATCCCAAACCGAATCCTGGATTCGGTGCATCCCTACTTCATAGCAAGCTGTATTCAGGTTTAGGTGCTCTTGCAGATTCAGGATTCTTCCAGGATTCGGTTTAGGATTCGTCCGGGATTTGACCTTTTTCAGCAGGGTTCGGCTTCCACCGAACGAAATCCTAATTTGCATATGCAAATTATTAGCGGAGAAGGGAAATCATGTGACTTTTTGTCATAAAACAAGGAAGTAAAAAAATTGTTTCCACTTTTTCCTTTCCAGACCCTAATTTGCATATGCAAATTTGCAAATTTGCATATGCAAATTAGGATTCAGGTCGGTATTCGGCCAAATCTTTTACAAAGGATTTGGGGATTCGGCCGAATCCCAAAAAGTGGATTTGCTGCATCCCTAGTTTTAGGTGTCATCTACAGCTTTACATACTTTTAATATGTTAGTTGAAGTAACCTTTCTTTTGAACCCTTCTTGTGAACATATATGCGTATGATTTCCATAAGTGTATGAGTTTCATTATCTTTGCTAATTAACATTTTTAGGTTCTGCCGCAACTACTGGCATCCCAAGCAGTGATCCCTGGTCCTCTAGTCCACCAGTGGCTCAATCTGTGAAGAAAGCTGCAGATCCGTGGGCCCCCCCTGCAGCTTCATTTTCTGATCCTTGGGGTGGATCACCTTCGAAACCGAACACGAACGGGACAATGGGTGAGTAGCAGCCATCAGTACTTGGATCTGGAGTAGCTGGTTTACATTTTGGTAAAAAAATATGTGATTTGTCTCTAAATTTGTCCCAGCTCCCCATATCTTAAATTTGATTGGTCCTTTCCCTGGTGTCCGTAGCAGTGCATGCAGTGCTGCTCATTGTATATTCTTCCAGGGATTCTGTGCTTTCAGAAAGAGCCAGCACTTTAGGATGGAACTGCTTTTTGGGAGGCTGTTGTTTCTCCTACTCAATGTAACAATGTGTCTCAGTGGGACCTGGATTTTACTACTGAGTGCTGTTCTTAGATCTTACAGTGAGCTGGTTATTTTTCCATTGTTCTGCTGATGGATATCACTCCAATTTGCAGTGCAGCAGTAAAGAGTGACTGATGTTTATCAGAGCACAAGTCACATGTTTGGGGGCACCTGAGAAACTGACAGTATATCTAGCCCCGAGTCAGATTTCAAAATTAAATATTTTAAAAAATCTGTTTGCTCCTTTGAAAAAATGATTTCATTTCAGAATGGGGCGGACAAAGAAAACACCAGCTGGTTTGTACCTTACAAAACCCCTGTTGTTACAGTTCCACCGTAACTCATTATGTGATTGTTTTAATCAAGCCTGTGCAGTGCAGTAACAACTATAGTTTATCCTTTTTCTGGAACATCCTGGGGTCAAATGGGCAGCCTAGTGAGTTGTCATTGGTGAATGGATCTGTGCTGGCGTCTGTCTCTATGTGATTGCATCAGCATCACTTTTATTAGGGATATTATTGAACTGGAGTCACCTAAGCATGTGTGACTATCACTGTGTTCTGCTCTAGCAGCTCAGCATGTCTCTAGTGCCATTAAGGAGAGAATGCAGAACAAATTTACAGTCTTTATGTTCTTTTTTAGGCCTTGTCTGTGTGTTTTCTTTACGTCTCAATGTCTGTCTTTATGTACGTGTGCCTATCTGTCTGTTCCTCCTCCCTTATTAGCCAGTTCCACCTTTGACCAGTTCGTCAATCCTGCAGATAAAGACGAGTTTTCGGATTTTGACACCTTGAGGAATGCTCTCCCCCAGTCAGGAAGCAGCACAGGTTGGGGAATGCTCTTTCTTTCCTACCTGCTCGCTCGCTGTGATTCCATCCTCATTCTGCAGTCTGGTTTGTTCTCTCCTCCATACCCTCCTGTCGTTTGTATCCTGTGGTTGCAGCTTTGTCACAAGCACAAAAAATAATTATATCTATATATTATATACTAACTAATTTAATGATGTGCAACTTCAGTCCAAATAACATGGATTTTTCATATATAAACCACGGGATATAAGCAAATCATGGGCTTCTTTATAAAAAGCATTCCCTTTTAACATTCAAATCATGGCCTGAAATCATTTTTGTGTTCATGCTTTACCCTTTGGGCGCCAGAGAAGCCATATGTTCAATTCTCTTGCATCCCGTGGGTTAATCTTGTGCACATAACAATATCTGTTAGGTTCAGTGCTGGCTTTGGGATTCATTGCTTGGTGAAATATTGTCTACTTTGGATAAGCCGATTCTTGTCTCAAGATCAGATTGTTTCCTTCCCTACAGGTTTGGTTTTATTTTCATGGATTTCTTTCTCTTCACAGGTCAGCTGTTCATGTGTATAACTTACTACTGGGGAACTTAGATCAGTGGCAAAACGTTGTGTAGGGTTATGTAGAAAGTAGAACAGCAGAAGATGCTGCTACAGAACAAAAAAAATGTTGTCGGTGTTATATATTTGGTATAATTAAGTTTACCATACATTTCTCTTAAAATCCATGAACCTGAACTGAATGAAGTTGTTTGTGAAATTGCTGTGATTTTTGTTGGGTCAAAACTACTTACTACTATATCTGATGTGAGCAGGGTTGCCAGCTCTAATTTTCAAAACCAGCCAAAGTCAGCTACAAAACCAGCCCAAAACTAGCCAAAGGCACTTCAAAAGTAGCCCAAAAATAGCACAATATGTGCAGTGAAAAAAATAAATGGATATATGTGTAAATACGCCATTTTTAAATTCTCACTGTTTGGCAAATTTTTCTATATAGCAAAATGGGACAGAGTCACCTATCACCAGGGGCGTTATTACAGAGGGGTGCCCATGAGCTATAGGGGCCCCATAAGGCCCTAATACATATACAATTTCAATAAATATTTGTAAAGCAGGTCAACCTCTGGACATTTTGGTGGCCAGCAGATTTTTGCCCCAAAATTGTCCGAAATTAAGAAAAGTCACCAGAAAACATGAGAATGCTTAAGAGTGACGGGAGACTGGGGTACAGAGCCCAAAATCTGGTAACTCCAGACTTCTACACAAGTCAGTCCCATTGCATGCTGGGTATTGTAGTCTTACATTAAACTTGGCAGTTGCCAAATTGTTAAACAAAAACTGCATTACCCAACATGCATTGGGAGATGCAGGCTCTGCCCATGAGGGCAAGAAAAAACTTTGGCTGATTTTCAAACAACAAACCAGCCAAAGGCTCAAAAAGTAGCCCAAATTCGTACCTTAGCTAGTTTATACTTTCAAAACCCGTCTAGGCTTTAAATTAGTAGCTCAATTTGGCTGGAAAACCCCCAATCTGGCAACCCTGGATGCGAGCTAGCTACTGCTCTTTGAAGTAGAAAGGAGGCAATATGAACATGTATTCCTGAGGACCACCCAGATATTTCAGATGTATCTCTTCCAACTGCCAAAGCTTATTTCTGAGTCTGAAATCCTCTTCTGGTTATAGAGCAAATTGTTTTATGGACAGCCATTAGAAAGGTTGATGACTTTTTACTTAGTTGGGGAATTGGACATTAGAATCTCCTGTGCCTGCAAATATATGACGTTCCCGTAAAACTCCCCTTTCATTCTAGGTGAGCTTGATCTGTTGGCAGGAGAAGTCCCTATGTCCCGTTCTTTGGGATCAAAGAGCCCCGACGCCTTTGACATGAGCACTATGAGTGGCTCACTGTGTGACTTCTCCAATCCAACCCGAAAAACACCGGAGTCCTTCCTGGGACCGAACGCTGCCCTTGTAGATTTGGATTCTCTAATTTCTAAACCCACAATACAGAATGCAAAGACCTCCAACCCTTTCCTTGTTACAGGTAGGCATTAATCATTTTCCCATTTTAAAATAAATAGTTGGGAGAATTGTATAATCTATTTTGTTCATCTTTAGGACTGTTTCAAAGCTTTTTCCATTCTTTCCCCCATCGCAAAGTCTGTAGAGTATTAGAAGGGCAATCAACAACCAGAAAACCTGCTGCTGTATATTTTAAGTGAAAAGTTTTCTTTCTCCTGTTGGTTGTCGAAGGCCATGCAATGGCAGTGCCTCCACCCCCCCCCCCCTCAAGTGGGGGAAATAGATCTCAGTCATGAAGGAAATGTTGAGAAGCTGATCAGGGTTGGAAGAGAACTTTTCTGCTACATTGATAGATGTGAACCTTTCCTTCAGAAGAACAGAGAGCAACTACTGGTGTTTTGATTGTTCTAGATCTATATAAATGTGCAAGGAGGCTTTAACGCTTCTTTTTCATTTTCTCTTTGCCAGGAACACCCAATGCAACCGCAACAAATCCATTCCAGCCCAACCAGCAGTCATCTCTTACTCTGAACCAGCTGCGATCGAGCCCAGTGATGACCTTGGGACAGCCAGTTACCCCAGCTGGTCAAACGCCTGCAACCATTCCTTTCGCTTCCCCCATGATGTCCGTTTCTCCTATGGCCCCTGGAATTCCTCTAGCAAATATGGCACCAATGGTTGGAATGCAGCCTATGGCTGGAGTAGCCAACTTGCCTGTTGGTACTTTGGCTCCTGGTGTACCTGGTATGGTTTTGCCACCTATGATGCCACCGCAGCAGTTGGTTGCACAGCCACTTCTCCCAAATTTATCAACACAAGCTGTGACGAGTACTACTAATCCTTTTCTGTTATGAGGTGCGGTGAGTTTGTAGAGGTGATGACCAAGTGTGATGGGTCTAGAATGTTGATCTTTTACAACTACTACAGAAAGTCCCCGTATCCTCACAGCCCTGTGTGAGCAGCAAATTGTTTTCTGGTGTCTGCTTCTCTTTGACTGTGCCTCCAAACACCAAGAATTAGTATTGAACCCTGAGCAGTACAGCAACTGGAGTTTGGGTAGAAGATCATTATTCAATTTTGCATTCTGCAGATCGATTATCATGAGAACTATGCCCGAGCCCTGCATTGATCCCCTTTTACCCCATTAATTAACTGTACTCTATGATTGTAACCTGTCTTGTTTGATTTTCCCCTGGAATTTTCTAAGGGCCTCCCAGGTTTGGTGCAAGTGTCCCTTGCATCTTTTAATCCACAGCTCCCCTGGCACTAAGGCTTGTATTTACTTCTTCCCATCGTTCTTGCAGTGGAGCCCGTAACATCTCTTTTCAAGTATTAAAGAGCAACTGCAGGCACATGCTTCCTTTCCAGTATGTCAGAGGCAGTTTGTTTGATATGAACTCAGTAGCCGACATTATAGGCTATCGGTTTTTTTAATACCACTCTTTGGTGCATAGCACTTTCATCACAGTTATGCCTGAGTTTGGGATATGTACTGAATAAAACACTAAAAAGTGAACTTTCTGAAACCCAAAAAACTATTGGTTATCTTTTTTTTTTCCCAACAGATCTGAATATTTTGCTTGCTGGCCAGTTCTTGTTCATGGAAACCGTTGGCTATGGCCTGACTGCAGAGCTGCTCCGGCTTTAGGTCCATATAAATATGAATGACACAGCTGCAACATTATAAGTCAAAAAGTGTTAAAATAGATTGACAACCACTTGATAACTTGTTTCCTGAACACACATTACTAAGGGGCAGATTCATCAAGTGTCGAATAGTAAATTCGAATATTCGAGTGTCAAAATTCACACATTCGACCTTTAATCCCCCTATTCGAATGTAAATTTGAACCACGGAAACGGTCCTAATTCGAATATTCGCCACCAGAAAACCTGCCAAGTTCAAGTCAGTAGCAGAGGTCCATTGAGCCATTTGGAGATGTTAATAGCGTTCCTGACATTCACGTTTTTTTTCAGGAGAAAAACTCAATGAATATGACTCAAATTTTCGGGTCGGAACCGTTCGATCAAATATTAGACATTCGATTTTTTTCTTAAATAACCTCCCAGCCGAATTGTGAGTATATTCGAAATAAAATAAATTCACATGAATTCGTAATTCAACCTTTGATAAATGGGCCTCCTTGTTTATATTTCTATATAAGCGTTGGCCTTGTGGGAAAAGACCACTCCGAGTGGTGGATTTCATCTGCCTTCTTTATTTTAATAGGTAGAGAGGTAGAGAGTCTCTTGGCATGGAGTTGTACAGTAGCATGAATACTGCCATTATCATTACAGTGTGGTATCCTGTTAGGAGCTGCCTGCTGGACATCATGCAGAATTAAAGGGCAAGAAAAGCTCCCATTGATGCGTCATTTATCATCAGAAAATACAATTTGATTAAGAAAACAATTCTAAATCTGTAATTAGTTTTAGCTAAGGATAATCCGCGTGGGAAAGAATCCTGCCAACTTATATGAGATATGAGAGTAGTCCAATGCCATACGGAGCTGAGATTCTTGGAATTCTGTGTGTTTACTACATCTTTTAATGAGAAAGCTTGGGTATTACAGGATTTTAGAGTTGAGAGCTTTTCTTAAAATTGGACTTTTTATTGAGAATTTTGTTTGGAAGGATGACGTATATCGATCACATCCATCGTCTCATGGAACATTTAGTACAATCCTCTGCCATGACAACTGCTTTATGCCAATTTAGTCTTGTGTCGTCTCTCCGGTGATTCTAACAGAAGTGACTGTAAGTCGTGTTTCATAACCTTTTGTCTCCAGAGTCTCATGAAGTTGGAGCCCAAAATTGTCCCTATTTTTTTTTTTTTATAAAGACTCTCTCTTGCTGTAGGAGGAGAGAGATCATGGTGACCCACCCTCAACAACATGGATACCCATTTTGGGTCCTGAGCTCTAGATGAAGAACATTTGCTTTGAGGGTAGTGATAATATTGCCGCTCTCAAAGTGAATTCAGCTGTGCAGTAATATGATTTATAAATCTATAGTCTTTTCATTTCTGCCTAGTATCCCAATGCTTATGTAAAGTCTTGGGATTACACAAAACTAATCATTTCTTGAAGGCACAGAATAAAAATCTATTTGTAACCCAAAAAAAAGTCTACAAAAACTCTATTGCAGCACCAAATATTTTTGATCCATCTTGGAATTGTAACTTGTTTTGTCTAAAGATGCTAATGCTGTTGTGCTGGTTTCTCATGCATTGTGTTTCAGCACTGTGGTCCCCTGCTTTTCTTGTAGTCTCCCCACAACCTGTGTACATGTATTTATACATTATTGCCTTTCTCTGTGATATTTATGTTTAGCAACACTTCTATTGACACCAGTTCTGTTCTATTTTAAACTCTTGTCAGCAAGATGCGTTGTTTTTTTTTTAGTGCCATCATGGCTTGACTTTCTCACACACAAAATGGACTTTCCTACAAAACTGTTGATTCAACCCAAACGGTGGCTTGTTGTGAAATATTTTACTCCCTATAGTAGACCCGATACATGAACCAACGATACTTTTTGAGGACATGGAATAGCAGCAATTGTTTTTTGCAATATTTTTAAGCCATTTTATTTTTTGTGTGTGTCTTTGAAAAGAGAAGAAAGGTATAAAGAACCTGTTTGTGATTGGGTGCCACAAAAATTAAAGCTGTAGATGAAAGCTTCATTGCCGAAGACTTGGATGAAGTGCTGATTCTTTAGGGGCTGGGCTTCTCCTTGAAGCTGAATGAAGGAAGATGATTTTGCACAAAATATTAACTTATTAAAATTAAAGCAAGTAAAAGCTACCATCCTTTGGGTTTTATGGACGAGCAGATCAGACTTCATGAACATTTTCCTAAATGGATTGACTATATCTGGACTTTATATAGTTAGTGGGCACATATGCATGCACTGGAGATGACTTTTGTTGGCTCACAATCTGTGACCCATTTACACTGAAGAGTTCAGAAGAAAACCCTCCATGATCTTACTTCAATATTCCTATAGCTGTGATAGGAATCTAATTTGTTTCTAATATTTTCTAATATTTCTAATTTCAGTTATATTTTACTCTGCAGCAGCTACAGACCCTCAAACAGCTAATTTGATGACATATTCCATTCTAACTTGCATCATGGTGCTGTTTCATAGCACATTTGGCAATTCATCTACCACTATCTTGGTTGTAGATCAGTTGTAGACCAGATTGTCAGCCTGTTGGCTTAGATCAGGTTTTTTTTTTAAACTAGTCTCATACCTAGTGCAGCCTTTTATTTGCAAAAAAAAAGAGCTTATGTAAAAGGAAACATGTGGCCTCTTTGAGCAGTGATTTAATTTTTCAACTTAATTGTTAGCCATTTGATTGATATCAAAGTTGTACCCTGATGAAGCTCAGTGCTCGTTCATGCTCCAGCTATGTGGGTTCTTCTTGTAGAACCATCTCTACATCTGGGTTTATGAAAAACCTGAAGCTCTGTAGCCTACGAAACCTCTCTTCTTTATGCCACTAAATCATCTGTAATATATACACATTTTTACTTTGTCAAAGCATGACTTTTAAATGAACCCCCCTAGGTACGGTATGACCTGATGCTGGACTTGTTGCTATTGGGGCTTTATTAGTTTCTCAGGAAGTTCTTGTGAAATATGTGTATGGAGATAATGAGCAGATGGCTCAGGGGAAGCCTTCATCAGGTCTCCTAGGTATAGTTTTCTATTCAGCTGTTGGTTTAGTTCCATTTTTGTAAAAAGAGCCCTGCACTGGGAAGTAAACCTCACTGAGAGTACCTCCTTATTTCCAACCAGAAGACTTGTCAATGGATTGTCCACTCTATCCAGAGTACAGTATATCACCTTGTAGTACAGCACAACATCTCAAAAGTGAGTGGTCTGCTTAGACTGTTCTTTTCTCCCAAGGCAAGCCAACTTAACAAAATTTTAATAAACCGTTATTTGGACATCTGAAAGGGAAACAAGCTCCTACAGGGATCAACAGCGCTGTGACTTCCCAGCTGGTGCAGCTTTTTACTGTCGTGAGCTTCTGGTTGTTGTGGTCCAGCATCTGCTGAAGAGCCACCGGCTGTACATTTCTGAGCTATACAAGATAAAGGGATGTACAATGAACACAATTTATCCTTTACATTTCTTTACTTCATCCCCCATGCTTGCTTGGCACACCATTGTAGATCTTTCTCCATCTGTTGTCCAGTTCAGGTGATAAGATATTCAGTGCTCTCCTGCTTTTTGTGCTATTATCAGGAAAGTCTGGGCACATTGCTGAGCGATAAACAGAGGGATTTTTTTTAAAAAGACCGTAAAGTCAATGTAAAATGGACTTTGTGTGCTCTCTGCTGTTTCTTTTTCAACTCTGTGGCTTATTGAACGCGGCAGTTCACCTCGAAAAACTATTTTGGACCCCATTAAACCCTGGCGCTTGAGCACTTCTGCACCGTGTTTTCATTTTTCCATGGGATCTTGGGCAGGGCATTAAAGGGGAGAGTGAAAAAACATATTGGAATGAATGTTTTGAAAAATCCAAGAAAAGGTTATCATACTATGTGATTTTATTTTATTTGTTATATATATATATATACTTGTATGCATAATATGATAAATGAATTGGGGCTAAAAATAAATCACCTTCTCGATGTATTGTACAATAATGTTTTTGATTTTTTCCAATATGTTCATTAATTTCAAGTCCTTCCATTAGTGAAACTAGTGGATCAACAAACGTGAATTGCTGGCTAGTTGCTATAGGTTGTTGCACTTAATTTAGTGACTTGTACTCTTAGGGGCAGATTTATTAAGGTTCAAATGGTAAATTCGAATTCTCAAATGTTTTTGGGGTCAAAACTCACAAATTCGAGTTTAAAATCATCAAATTTGAATGTGAGATTTATCACACCTCGACCATGGAAACCGTTCTAATTTGAATATTCTCCACCTAAAACCTGCATAGTTCATTTACAAGTCAATGGCAGAGGTCCGTTGAACCATTTGCCTTCCTGATTGAATATAAAACGTTCAAGATTTTTCTTAAATAACCTCCCATTTGAGTTGTGAGTACATTCAAATTTATTAGAATATAAAAAAAATTCACATAAATTTTAAATTGACCTTTGATAAATAACCCCCTGAGGGTGGTTGCACGCGTAGCGTTTTGGGGAGATTAGTCGCCCAGCGACAAATCTCTTCTTCGGGCGACTAATCTTCCGGCTAGAATGTAGGCAGCTTCGGAAAACAGCGATACTATTGCCATCCCGCTGGCAATTTACATTTTAGCCATTGGGAAGGCATTTCGGGGAGATTAGTCGTCAGAAGAAGAGGAGATTTTTTGCTGGGAGACTGATCTCCCCAAAACGCTACGTGTGCCATCAACCTTAGAGTCTCCCTATGAGGACTGATTTTTGGCTGCAAAATCTGCCACCAAATTATGAATGTGACCTAACTTATCTTTCCTGACTGATATTGGCCTTGGTTCTTCCAGTCAAGATTGGAACATACATAAAATCCAGTTGGATAATTATTGCATTGGTCCATGTACTGTATGTTGTGTTCCCCTCCTGCTCTTACCCCCATAATTTGGGGGAGTGCAGCAATTCATTATCATGAGCATTGGAAACATGTTTATGTATGGGATCCATTATCTGGAAACACATTCAGAAATCTCCAAAATATGGAAAAGAGACCTTCAGTAGACTCCAATTCTTTCAAGTTTTTAAAAAGAATCATTTCTTTTTTCTCTGTAATAATAAAACAGTAGCTTGTACTTGATCCAAACTAAGATATAATTAATCCTTATTGGAAGCAAAACCAGCCTATTGGGTTTATTTAATGTTTACATGAATTTCTAGTAGAAATGAAGATCCACATATAGGAAAAATTCCAAATCAGATGCTTTATCACAACTAGCTGGTCCTTCAGGAGAAGGGAAACCACACACACTGGAAAGTGTCAAGTTGTTAGATATATCATCTTTTATTCATAAAGAATGCAAAATCTAAAATACAAATCTTACACAGATTATTTATAGTACCCATCTTTCAGAGACTCCTCTTTGCTTGGATAAGAAAAATTTGAAATCAGGTCAGAGGACTCCTAAACCCCCATACTGGTGAAATACTTAGTAAGAAATGAAAACATTCTCTCTCAGAGAAAGTGAATGAATACTCATTAGCAACTATGGCAGGTTCTATACAATACAAGACTGCAAAACAGTTGTTAAATTTGGGCATCTTCATGCTCTTGTAGGAAAAGCTAAAGGGGATCTATCGCGAAATTAAAAATGTGTAAAAAGAATTGTTGCATCAAGTAATTAAAATGTCTAAATATAATGTATTAAAAAAATGTATAGTTTTTAAAATATTTAAGTCATTATAGTGAATCTATTTCTAGCTGCTTCTCTCCTACCTGCCTCTGGCCAGCTCTGAGGTCGGGTCAGGTTTCTCTGCATAACTGCTCTGTCCTCTCTCTCATTGGCTGTTCGTGCTGTCAGTCAGTCAGTGCTGTGTAAAGACACATCGGTAGTTCAGTGGCTTCAAAGGCTCCTTCGTTCTGTTCCCTTATTGATTCATGATGAAACACCTTCTCTCCCCCTGAGCCAGTCCCCCCTGTAGCCAGCACCCCCCCTCTGAAAGCAGCACCCGTAGTTTGATAAGTTTAAAAGCTCCGTGTTTCGCAGTAACTTGCTCTCCTTCTGCAGCTCCCCCTCCCCTTTCACTAAGTATGTGGAAATAAAGGTGGACTGGTAACTTTCCTCACAACTTTTCTTCCCTGCAGCATATAAGTCTGTATGCGAGTCCTGAGACACGTGAGTGTGCTGCTCCAGTTTGATTTTGTTGCTTATCTAATACTCGTCACGTGTCTCAGGAATCACATACAAACGTATATGCTGCAGCCTGCAGGGAAGAAAAGTTGTGAGGAAAGTTACCAGTTACCAGTCCACCTTTATTTCCACATACTTAGTGAAAGGGGAGGGGGAGCTGCAGAAGGAGAGCAGGTTACTGCGAAACACGGAGCTTTTAAACTTATCAAACTACAGGTGCTGCTTTCAGAGGGGGGGTGCTGGCTGCAGGGGGGACTGGCTCAGGGGGGACAGAAGGTGTTTCTTCATGAATCAATAAGGGAACGGAACGAAGGAGCCTTTGAAGCCAATGTGTAAGCTGACAGCAAAAATGTCTTACTCCTTGATACTGATAACTAACATTTACCCCACCCCAGATAGTTGTGTCTGTGGGTCAGAAAGATCTGGATCTGAGCAGTCGGACACATTCATTCCCAGTGGGTATCAGTCCTGAGCACCGCTCACATTTACCACCATGATTGTGTCTGGTTCCCCCACTGCCTGTGCCACTAGCAGTTCCTTGTACCCCCCACCCTTCCTCAGACTCACACGTGGGGGTGAACTTGTATTCTCTCTGCATCATTAGTCCACTGAGCTCAAGGTCACGGTAGTGTTTTGATTGACAGGAGTAGGTTTCTTTTTATTGGTTGCTAGGCTTGGCACAGGTCTTTCACCTGCAATTTTTTTTGGGACATTAGGCCCACGTAACACATTCTCCTTGCAGGCATATCCTCATTTATTGCGCCTCTCTTTAAAAAATTGTGCACGGTAAAATATATAAATTGTGCTTTTTCTCCATTGTATTTTATATGTAAATAGTTTACCCAATAGCCAACTAAAAGAGACCTGTGCCAATGCTTACAGCTAAATAAGTAAGCACTTTTTAGAAGATGTCAGTGAAAGGCACAAGTCTCTTTTAGTTTTTTATTGGGTAGTTTCATATAGGCAACAAATTAGAAAAGGGTTTCCCTGGGCACTCAGAGAGGCCATGAGTGGGACATTCCATTGCGATCAGGGGCACATTTGGTCAGGATAAGAGGGGCATATTGAAATGATCAGCAGGGTATACAGAGAGTATTAACAGGGCACCCTTCAAAGTTGAATTATAAAATGTATTCATTAGTTTGTGGTTTAATTTGGTATATAAAGGGATCTAAGGCTACATGCAGAGTTTGATTCTTGAGATTGACTAAAATGATGGCTATTAAAGCGAAGACCTAAAATAAATACTCTCCTAGACTCCCTCCAATAACAACAGCGGTAGGTAACAAGAGACTATGGGGAATAAAATCAGCACCTCAGTTATGCAGTCTGTGTAGCCTAGAGCCTTGAGTAGGGGACTTCACAGATATTCAGCTTCATCTAGATAAGAAGTGGAGATAACATCCTCAGTGAGGGGGTATAGTAGGGAGAGATGGTGCCTAGAGTAAGTGGATAATAGTCTCTGGGAAGGGAGTGTGACTGTGGGATAGTAGGGAGAGATGGTGTCTATAGTAACAGTGGATAATAGTCTCTGGGAAGGGAGTGTGACTGTGGGATAGCAGGTATAGTAGGGAGAGATGGTGTCTATAGTAATAGTAGGATAATAGTCTCTGGGAAGGGAGTGTGACTGTGGGATAGCAGGTTTTTATAAGGAGAGATGGTGTCTATAGTAATAGTAGGATAATAGTCTCTGGGAAGGGAGTGTGACTGTGGGATAGCAGGTTTTTATAAGGAGAGATGGTGTCTATAGTAATAGTAGGATAATAGTCTCTGGGAAGGGAGTGTGGCTGTGGGATAGCAGGTATAGTAGGGAGAGATGGTGCCTATAGTAACAGTGGGATAATAGTCTCTGGGAAGGGAGTGTGGCTGTGGGATAGCAGGTATAGTAGGGAGAGATGGTGTCTATAGTAACAGTGGATAATAGTCTCTGGGAAGGGAGTGTGACTGTGGGATAGCAGGTATAGTAGGGAGAGATGGTGCCTAAAGTAACAGTGGGATAATAGTCTCTGGGAAGGGAGTGTGACTGTGGGATAGCAGCAGCGCCGGATTTCCGTGTGCGGCGCCCCTAGGCCGCGCGGTCCGACCAGGCGGCCGCGCGGTCCTAGCGCCCACCCCACCTCCCCTTCCCAGCGCGCCGGCGTTTTTTCGCCGGCGCAGCTGCTGTAATTGAATGGGGACGCACGCGTCCCCATAGTGCGGCTGGGTGGCATGCCGCCCCTATTTTCTTGCCGCCCTAGGCCCGGGCCTATGCGGCCTTGCCGCAAATCCGGGCCTGGATAGCAGGTATAGTAGGGAGAGATGGTGTCTATAGTAACAGTGGATAATAGTCTCTGGGAAGGGAGTGTGACTGTGGGATAGCAGGTATAGTAGGGAGAGATGGTGCCTATAGTAGCTGAAAAGATAATAGTCTAACTGTTAACCCACCATATTTAGCGGTTATTGAAGCTGCAGTTCTAGGAAGGTACAAGGATGAATTAAAATCTTTCTTGCCCCCCATTCAAAGATGGCTCTTTTCCCTTTTTTTGGTTGGCCTTAGGTTAATGGAAGCTATGCAATCCAAAAGGCTGCAGCATCGAAACATGGGACATTTGGGAAATTTACAAACAAGAAGGAATAAAATAATAAGCACTTCAGAATCAGAGCAGCCAGATCTTCCCATCACATTTCCCAGATAGAGAATACTTTACACCAATAGAATACAATAAAACAGTTTGGGGCTCTCCCTCCTTTTTGTGGTGGTACTTGGTGTACTTGACTAAGAGAATGTGCAGACCTGACAGCCTTACTTTTCTCACAAGGAGCTTCCGGAGTAACAGTTGGTGTGAGGATGCTATTCAGCATAGAGGAGGGTGGGACTTTGCTAGTTGCTAAGTGACATCATAGCTAGTGAGAAGCCACTCCCATTCAGCAGTAGCTTGAACTGTCTCTCAGAGAAAGCACCCTCATTGCATGTAGTAATATGTAATTTTACAAAAAAGTAAGCATTTCTGCTAAAGAAATATATTTGAAGATTTTATTATTTCCACCTCAACTATCCATTCAGAGAATTTTATTTTCGCGATAGATCCCCTTTAAGGATTGGAGATAGAGCCAAAACAGCAGAACTATGTACACAACTTCATGGGACTTAACCCCCTGCCCGAAAGGTTCAAATACATTCAATAAGAGTAGAACATGTTATTATAATAAAAGGCAATATTTATTAAACACCAAGCCAAAACACTTCAATTAAAAACAATTAAAATAATAAGCAGCGCTGCATGTGGACGGGGATTATTATTATTATTAACATGTATTTATATAGCGCCAATATGAATATATTATATGCACTAGTGCAAGATACATGTGTACATATGTACAGTATATGATGAATTGCTGCCTCATGGGACATGCAACAATACACTGGGTACCGCAGTGCAAAAGTAAAGTGAAACAACCAATGTACAAATTGGGCGTGTGTCCTTCAAGTGTCCAGTATTGGTATCCAAGGGAACTGCTACTATTTTAGACTTTACATGCGCTTTAAATAACCTCCCATTTGAGTTGTGAGTACATTCAAATTTATTAGAATATAAAAAAAAATTCACAAATTTTAAATTCGACCTTTGATAAATAACCCCCTTAGGGTGGTGGTACACGTAGCGTTTTGGGGAGATTTGTTGCCCAGCGACAAATATCCTTTTCTTCGGGCGACTAATCCCCAAAATGCATTCCCGCCGGCTAGAATGTAGGCAGCTTTGGAAAACAGCGATCTTAGTGCCATCCTGCCGGCAATTTACATTTTAGCTGTTGGGAAGGCATTTTGGGGAGATTAGTCGCCAGAAGAAGTGGAGATTTGTCGCTGGGCGACTAATCTTCCCAAAACGCTATGTGTCTCCCCCCCTTAAAGTCTCCCTATGAGGACTGAGTTTGGCTGCAAAGTCTGCCACCAAATCACCTATGACCAAACTTATCTTTCCTGACTGATATTGGCCTCGGTTCGTTCCAATCTAGACTGGAACATACCTAAAATCCAGTTGTATAATTATCGCATTGGTCCATGTATGTTGCTGCTCTTACCCCCATAGTTTGTGTGCAGCAATTCATTATCAAGGCAGGACACATAAGCGTCATGAGCATTGGAAACATGTACAGGTATGGGATCCATTATCTGGAAACACATTCAAAAAAACTACAAATTACAAGGAGCCACCTTCCGTAGACTCCAATTTATCCAAGTTTTATAATAATAAAACCGTAGCTTGTACTTGATCCAAACTAAGATATAATTAATCCTTATTGGAAGCAAAACCAGCCTATTTGGTTTATTTAATGTTTGCGTGATTTTCTAGTAGACTTAAGGTATGAAGATCCACGTATCGGGAATTACAAATCAGATGCTCTAACAAGTTGTTAGGTATATGATATTTTATTCATAAAGAATGCAAAACCAACCTTCTAAACTACAAAATTGTTACACAGATTATTTATAGTGCCCATCTTTCAGAGACTCATTTTTGCTTGTATAAGAAATCAGGTCAGAGAACTCCTAAAACCCCCATTTCACCATACTGGTTAAATACTTAGGAAGAAATGAAAACTACATTCTCTCTCAGAGAAAGTGAACAATATCTTATTTCTGTAGAATACTCATTAGCAAATATGGCAGGTTCTATATAATACAAGACTGCAAAACAGTTGTTACATTTGGGCATCTTTATGCTCTTGTAGGAAAAGTTTAAGGATTGGAGATCCATAAAACAGCAGAACTGTGATGCTACATCAGTAGTCCCCAACATGTTGCTCACCAACCCCATGGATGTTCCTTCAGTGCCCTCAAGGCAGGTGCTAATTTTTGAATTTCTGGCTTGGAGGCAAATTTTGGTTGTACTGCCAAACGGAGTCACCAATATGCTGCCAGTCCATACCAAATGGCCATCCAGGAACATTTTTATTCTTGTGTTGCATATGAATATATATAAATTAGGGGAGTTCCAGGACCTCAAGGACCTTACTGTGGAGTCAGGCTCTGTATTATTGGTCCATAAGCAGTAAGGATGCACCAAATCCACCATTTGGGATTCGGCCGAATCCCTAATGAAATTATTCAGCTGAATACCAAACCGAATCCTAATTGCATATGCCAATTAGGGTCGTGAAAGGAAAAAGTGGAAAAAAAAATGTTGTGATTAACAGTCCTGTTGCTTCCATACCCACCCCTAATTTACATATGCAAATTAGGATTCGGTTCGGCCAGGCACAAGGATTCAGCCGAATCCTGCTGAATCCTGGATTTGGTGCATCCCTAATAAGCAGTGACCACTCCTGTTGTATCAACCAATCCAGTCTGGATTATTCATTGTTATAATCGAGGAAGCGCTGGAGCCTGAAACCTGTATTGTTGCATTGATTGAAGGCAAGCGTTGCTATTCTGGCTCCATCTCCACCTCTTCAACTTTTATTCTATGACTAATATGCTTAGCTGGGCACAGGCCTGGACTGGCTGGGTTGTGGCAAATGCCAGAGGGGCTGCTGTAAAATACTGTAGAAAATAACTAATTAGTGGGCTGATTGGGCCTCAATGTACTTGGAATGCCAGGGCCTATTTTGACTCCCAGTCCAGACCTGGCTGGCTACTGTAGATTTGTCTGCTGCTGCTGCTTAGAATTTGCTGAACTACTTGTAATTGGACCATTTAATGCTCTTGTGCTTGAGACAATGGTAAATGAGTCTTTACATCATTATTACTGCAGCTGGGACGTCCATATTCTTTTGGATTCAAGATAACTCTCCACTATTATCAGCTTCACATAAAAGACATACTACATAGAAATATGGTGACCTCAATATGAAATTGAGCAGAGAGCCTTGTTGTTAATTTTTGTACGATTTAGGTTTCAGAGATGATTATATTTAATTGTGTTTCTAACATTGCCTGCTGAATAGTTTTTTTTTTTTTTTTATGGATAAGATTTACATTCATTAAAAAAGGTCATATGTTGTTACAGAAGCGGTAGTACACATTCAGGCAGATTTAGATACTGTTCTTAAAGAGAAAAAAATCTAAAATGAAAATTCTCCCCAAGAAATGCCCCTAAAGTGATAGAGAACTAAATGTTAAAAAAACCAAAAAAAAAAAAAAAATGTGAAACGGTTAACAAGATAAACAATAAAAAAATATATAACTACCACCCTACACACTAGCCTCAGTACAATATGTAAAGGGTACATGGCTATGCCCCAGATCATTCTATGATAGGGCCCCCACCCCCAAAGTCATCCATAATGTATCTGGGGAGGAATAAGAGTAAACTGGGCAGTACCACCTTGCACACCATATAGGTACTGGTATTTAGGTGAATAGTGGAACAAAGGCACATAACATGGGGGGAGAGTTTCCGGCACAGTTCCGCGTGGTGCATTGAATGTGTAATTAGGGCATAAAACCAGTGTTACTGCTAAAACTAATAGGGATGCGCCGAATCCAGGATTCTGGCTTTTTCAGCAGGGTTCGGATTCGGCCGAATCCTTCTGCCCGGCCGAACCAAATCTGCATATGCCATTTATGGCGGGGAGGGAAATCGCGTGACTTTTTGTTACAAAACAAGGAAGTTAAAAATGTTTCCTACCCCTAGTTTGCATATGCAAATTAGGATTCGGTTCGGTATTTGGCCAAATCTTTCGCGAAGGATTCGGCCGAATCCAAAATAGACGATTAGGTGCATCCCTAAAAACTAAAAGCTTGGCTACAAATGGGAGTATCTCCTTGTATCCTAAGGTGGTGAGTAAATCCATATGATCTGAAGCTTTGGCCTTGGGTGAAAATCAAAGAACAAAATGTTAAAAGTAAGTGAATGTAAAATTGATGAGGGTGCTAGTCTAAGATATTTTGCAGTTTACATTCATTATTTATTTTCTTTTTATTGCAAGATATTAAGGGATACATGTGCTGTTAATATGAATGAATTTTGTTACAACATCGTCACCTGCTGGTCAGTTTCTGACCAGTCTGACCACTCTGTGCTCTTTGTTTCTCCTGACAACTTGGTGGTCAGAAAATACCCAGCAGGTGGCGCTGTTGTAACAAAATTCAGTTATTTTAGCAGCACATTTATCCCTTTATATCTTGGAATAGAAAGAAAATAAATAATGAATGTAAATTACAAAAGTACATAGAATAGCCCCCGTTATCAATTTTACATTCACTTATTTTAAAGGTTTACTTGTCCTTTAATGATCAAATCAGGTGGGGTGCCAATGTTTTCAGCAACCTCCAAGTAAATATAGTGGCTTACATCTGGAGCCCTAGCTGGCAATCCTCTTGTTGGAAACATCACTTGGCTGGGGTATTCTGCATTGAGTGCCACCATCTTTATTGAGCTCCCAGGGATCCCTTGACTGGTAGTATAGTAGTATATTAAGGCTGCCAATTAGCAACATTAATAGAATGCAAATGTGAATGGTCTGACAAGCTCCAAGGGATTCCTGGGAATATATTGGCACAGCTCTCACTGCAGAAATCCCCATGCTTTTCCATTAAACTTTAGGAGCCCAAAGTTTAGTGTTTATATTCACTAGACATTCCCAAGGCCCCCCCCCATGATTCACACTTTCCTTGTCCTTTAAGTCACAATCACATTAATTAAGAACAAAGTATAGGTTTTTAACTATTGCAAGCCTTTTCAATGGTAAATTCTTGCATATAAACACTTTTAGGCTGGCTGTGTGTGCTGATATCACTTCTGATGTTAGAAACCCCATACACATCCTTCTCTCTGTAATGTTCTGTTCTAAGCTGGCATATTGACATATTGTCAGTTTCCCAGCTGCCCCCGGTCATGTGACTTGTGCTCTGATAAACTTCAGTACTGCTGTACTGCAAGTTGGAGTGATATCACCCCCTCCTTTCCCCCCCCCAGCAGCCAAACAACAGAACAATGGGAAGGTAACCAGATAACAGCTCCCTAACACAAGATAACAGCTGCCTGGTAGATCTAAGAACAACACTCAATAGTAAAATCCAGGTCCCACTGCGACACATTCAGTTACATTGAGTAGGAGAAACAACAGACTGCCAGAAAGCAGTTCCATCCTAAAGTACTGGCTCTTTCTGAAAGCACATGACCAGGCAAAATGACCTGAGATGCACCTACACACCAGTATTACAACTAAAAAAAAAACACTTGCTGGTTCAGGAATAAATTTTTTTATTGTAGAGTGAATTATTTGCAGTGTAAACAGTGTAATTTAGAAATAAAAACTACATCATAAAATTATGACAGAATCCCTTTAAGGGCCTTATTTATCAAAATCCAAATTTTTCTGACTATTTAAATATACAAATACAACCAAACTAGAATGCAAGATGTGACCCTATTTATTAAAAAAAGACACAATTTAATTGGATCAGGGACAAACTCGATTGATTTTTTGGAGTTTTTTCCCAGAATCACTCAATTTTTTGGGCTTTATTCCCGAAAAACCAAATTTTTTCGGAATTTTGCCTGAAAAGTCATAAATAGATGGATTTTCAGGCTAATTTTAGCGCAGACCACAGAAACTTCTAAATAGCATAGGGACCTCTCCCATTGACTTATATACAACCTTGGCAGGTCTGAGATCCCGGATTTTCGGATTCGTTATTTTTCCATCCTCGCGGTAAAATTAATCTTGAAACATTTTAGTTTTGTTTTCCCTCTAAAAATTCCCTTTTATAATAAAAAGAAACTTGAATTTTTCAAGTTTTTGTCATTCGGACTTTAATAAATAACCCCCTTTAACTGAGACTATTGTTCTTGGTAGAAGTACTGAGGATTGAAATATATCCCACAAACAAATATCCAGAAGGATTAGTTTATTTCAAGTAATATGCTAAAGAACTGTATTATTATTATTTATCAGCTGGTTTGTTGTCATCCTGGTCCTGTGGGAAAGCCATTTTACCGCGTATGTTGGGTACGGCATGGAGGAGCCTCGTAGTCACTTCATTTATGTCTCGGTTCCGGATGTAGCAGAGGAATGTGGTCCACAAAAAGGCACATACTCCAATATAGGCAGTTCGGACAAATGGGGGAATCACGCTGAAGTTAATGGTCTGCAATAATAAATACATTTTTGTGATGATTTAAAGGGGGGGATCACCAAACTATGCTCAGTATCTAGGGCCCATAATGATTTCTACATTATGTAGTGTATTACGATGTTTAGGCTACACGCACAAGTCTAGTGTAAAATACATTATCAGATAAACCACTGCAGAGAAAAGATTCTCAGCTCTGCTTGGGGCGGATTTTGGACAAAAAGAGCCAGTGGAGAAGTATCAGCAGGTGACATTCGCTTTGGCTGTATGAAAACGGAGTACAAAGACCTGAGTGAATGCAGAACCATTAGAGCTGAATTATGACAGCCCTGATAGGCTTTGGAATGGTCAACACCGGCTAAGGCTCCCAGAACTTGCGTCTTCAGTCTGAAGGCACCTTGTCTGGCCTGGACTCCTGGTAAATTGGATCAGAATTGTGCAGCTCTTAAAATCTGCAATGGAGTTGTCCTAATTGCACTTAAATAATTCTGTGGGTTGCAGAGTGGATATCAGACCACTGTAGTCAGAATGGTTTGCTATAAAGAGAGTAAGCCTGTGGCAGATCTATTATTATTAACATGTATTTGTATATCTACTGATTCATTAGGGAAATGTAGGTGCTTAAAGAAGAACTAAACCTTAAAAATGACATATTTTATATACTTATTGCACCAGCCTAAAGTTTCAGCTTGTCAATAGCAGCAATGATCCAGGACTTCAAACTTGTCACAGGGGGTCACCATCTTGGAAAGTGTCTGTGACACTCACATGCTCAGTGGGCTCTGAGCAGCTGTTGAGAAGCTAAGCTTAGGGCTCGTCACTAATTATCCAGCAGAAAATGAGCTTCCCCTGTAATATAAGCTGATGCTACAGGGCTGATTATTAAATTCTGATGCTAATTGCACTGGTTTCTGTGCTGCCATGTAGTAATTATCTGTATTAATTACTAATCAGCCTTATATTGTAACATTTCTATTCTATGTGTACTGTATATTGTGAGTGGGGAGCTACTGGGGCATTCTTTTACTGCTAAAGGGCCGTGGTTGCCCAAAACATAATGTACAACATTACTAGCTACTTCTTTAGTTAAGCTTTAGTTCTCCTCTAACATTTTGAACAGACAACACAATAGACTAGAAAAGTGACTATAACTTTACATTATGATTTCTATCTCAAAGCAATTATAATAACCCTGTTTGTATTCAGATATTCTAGCTTTAAAGGATGTGGCCCATTAAAATGTCTCACTTTATAAGCATCCCTTAATGTATACAGACGGGCCCGAAATGTCTTACCTGAAATACTGTCCAGCACATTACTCCTGTCTGTGAAAGAAGAAAAAAAGGGAAATATTAAATTTTTTTTACTCCACCTTGATTGGTTTCCCAATAGAATCATTACAAAGCTAATTATGAGAGGCAATGGTCTTGGTTATCTTTGGTGATTATATGAAAACACGAGCTAAATACATGTACATCACATTGCAGAAGTGGATATATAGTGGAATATAGAGATTTCTCTATACACAGGGCAAGCATTGTAGCTTGTGTTTGTTGCTACTTATTGTACATGTTCAGTAGGAAGTTCTTAAGCTCCATAACTATATGTAATGTGTCTACTGTATATGTAATGTGTCTACTGTATATGTAATGTGTCTACTGCATATGTAATGTGTCTACTGTATATGTAATGCTAATCATGCTCCTGTCTGGTCAGGACTGAGTTTAAGCTTCACTTTACCTTGTAAGTTGGCCAGAATTTCTCTTTCAGGTTCTTAAAGACGTCTCTTTCTCCATCCAGAAGACTCAAGCCTACAAATTTAGGAGGCAAATTTGAAAGCCATCAGACTACACTAGACATTGAGCATCAAAACACATTAGGGGGTACTCCAGAGTCAGAGGGGGGCCTGAAAGTGATATCTGTGGGCAGTAAAGGGGTAGGACTTTCAGGGGGCAGCTGGGTGGAGTTTAAAGGAGAATTAAACCTTAGCAGCTAGGCTGGGGGGAGCAGGGAGGGGGGTCTATGTAGGGTAGGGTTTTTTTTCATTAAAGAACCAGTTACATTAAAAAAAAAAATTAAAAATTAGTTTGTATCTAACGAAAAAAAACCCACCAAGACACATTTAACTTTAAATCTGCAAAGTCTTTCTTAAGAAATAACTTACCGAATCTCCGCTTGCGCTCCTTTTCAGAAAAGGTGACAGGGTGATGATTCATTGTGCGGTGCTTGATTTCTCCTCCCTGGCTATCTCCTATAAAGAAGGCAGGGAGGAGAAATCGAGCGCCGCACGATGGATCGTCGCCATGTTGCCTTTTCTGAAGAGGAGATTCGGTAAGTTATTTCTTAATAAAGACTTTGTGAATTTAAAGTTAGCCTAGCTGCTACCCCTGGTAAATGCCCCTAACTCTTTACTTACCCCTCGGTGTAGATTCAGGGCATCAGAGTTCACGGGCGTCATCTTCCGGCACTTACCTGACTTTCTGCGCTTGCACAGCTGTCGCGAAACAGAAGATTGCTCCAACAGCGCATGTGTCGACACACTGCTCTCGTTCCGAAGATTACCGAAGAGAAGAAGGTGGTGCCCGTGAACTCCGATGCCCTGAATCTGCACCGAGGGGTAAGTAAAGAGTTAGGGGCATTTACCAGGGGTAGCAGCTAGGCTCGGGGGAGCTGAGAGTGGCGTCTATGTAGGGTTGGGGGGTAGGATTTTTTTTAATTAAGGGTTTAGTTCTCCTTTTAAACTCCACCCAGCTGCCCCCTGAAAGTCCTTCAGGGTTGAATTCTCCTTTAAGCATAATAAGCTTTTTGAAAAGTAAAGACAATTTCAAGTAACTCTGCAATATACATCAATTAAAAATATGCAGACTTTTCATGATTTAATGGTTTCTGACAGTTCCCTAAGCCTAGCCCCCTGCTCTCCTGCTGATCTGTCTGACTACTTTGCTGAGCTGGCTGACTACTTTGACCAGCGCATGCGCAGTAGGAGCATTTTGCCGGTACGAATGTACTGCACATGCGCCAAAAGTCCTGAAGTGAAATCAGAAAACTTTGTGACTTTTGGCGCATGCGCAGTAGATCCGTACTGGCAAAATGCTTCTACTGCGCATGCGCCAAAACGCCGGTCAAAGCAGGAAGAAGATCGCATGGAAGAAGATGGCGCCTGCGAACTCCGTGGACTGGACCTGCGCAGAAGGGTGAGTAACAAGTTAGGGGCATTTGCCCAGCGGGACAGGTAGGCCAGGGGGGAGGAGGGAGGGGAAGCAACACAGGGGAGGGTTTTTGCGCACACTGGGTTTCCTTCTCCTTTAAAAAGCTGGATTTCAGCATAGAAAATTGAAGAAACGGGTAACTGTGATGGATATATTAGGGTTTCTGTTAAGGATGCACCGAATCCACTATTTTGGATTCGGCCAAACCCCTTTACGAAAGATTCAGCCGAATACCGAACCGAATCCTAATTTGCATATGCATATTAGGAGTGGGAAGGGGAAAACATTTTTTACTTCCTTGTTTTGTGACAAAAAGTCATGTGATTTCCCTCCCCGTACCTAATTTACATATGCAAATAAGGGTTTGGATTCGGTTCGACCAGGCAGAAGGATTCAGCGGAATCCTGCTGAAAAAGTCCCAAATCCCGAATTCACTGCATCCCTAGTTTCTGTGTTATGTAGGCCTCTTTATCAAATTTTGGTTTGGAAGCTGGAGTTCCCCCTTAAGTCAGACATGTAATTTAATGCTGAAAAAGTCCCAAATCCCGAATTCACTGCATCCCTAGTTTCTGTGTTATGTAGGCCTCTTTATCAAATTTTGGTTTGGAAGCTGGAGTTCCCCCTTAAGTCAGACATGTAATTTAATGTCCTACAATTCCACCAGAACATCACCGTGGCTTCACTTGCAGAAACAATTAACTGTATATTCTATGTGCCAAACATTTTGCTGCTGCTCCCATTTCCTTATTCTGCTGTTTTATAACTTTCTTGGCTCTGCAGTTGCTGTGACTCATGACATTCACGGAAGTTAAAGGAGCTGCATTCATTGGTGAAGTCTCTTCCTTGCCCAAATGCAAATGCTTGTATAGTATTAAAGGAGAAGGAAAGTTAAAATCACTGCTGGGTGCCAAATGTTAGTGATTATAATCACTTACCTGATACGGCCCCCCCCAGTGCATCTGTTAGGAGAAAACGACACCGGGCTGGGGTTATTTCAGTAACTTTCCATCTCCTTTAATTAGGAAATATCGGACCTAGAGATTTGCAAATATTTTTAAATGCCAAATCAGGGTTTTTACAACCAGTGAACAAAGGAAGTGCTAGTATCAGGTGCAACTGGGAGTGGCACCTCGGGTATAATATGAAGGTAGCATTTTTCTTCTCTATATGGAAATAGAAGTCGGCAGAAGAAGCTCAGTCAGAATGTGAAATATGACGTTAATGACAGTTGCTAGTGCAGGGAAGCAGGGGGTGCGATTGGGCCAGGGCCTGCACCCCCTCAGGGTCCCCCGGCAGCTCGCGCGCCACTGATTTCGCCGGTTCCGGGCATACAGAGGTGGGCGGGGGGGCCTGGCTGCGTTACGCCCCCTTCTAGTTACGTTGCTGGCAAGGAGTGTATCCCTGGTTCAAAATTGGACTAAAGAAGGTCCTTGGATGAGTAGTGAAATATTGTCAAGATAACCCAGCAAGTCAGTTGCTTAAAGGAACAGTAACACCAAAAAATGAAAGTGTTTAAAAGTA
This sequence comes from Xenopus petersii, assembly GCA_038501925.1. Classification (NCBI taxonomy): domain Eukaryota; kingdom Metazoa; phylum Chordata; class Amphibia; order Anura; family Pipidae; genus Xenopus; species Xenopus petersii. Next base: position 94,010,984 of record CM076685.1, read on the forward strand.
ATAAAAATATAATGCAGTGTTGCACTGCACTGGTGTGTTTGCTTCAGAAAACTACTATTGTTTATATAAACAAGCTGCTTTGTAGCAATGGGGGCAGCGATTCAAAGTAGAATAGGCTCAGGTTACACAGCAGATAGCAGATAAGCTCTGTAGAACATAATGGTGTTGCCTGGTATCCACTATTTCACCTATGCCATATAGACTTTTTTTTTCAATTTCCGCCATGGCTACACAGCAGCTTGTTTATATAAACTATAGTAGTGTTTCAGAAGCAAACACACCAGCTTTACCAGTGCAGGGCAACAACACCATATGATATTTAATTACTTTAAAACATTTTCATTTTTTTTGGTGTTACTGTCCCTTTAAAGGAAAAATGAAAAAAAAAAATGAAAGCGGTTTAAAAAAAAAATGAAAGTGGTTTAAAGTAATGAAAATATAATATACTGTTGCCCTGCACAGGTAAAACGGGAGTGTTTGCTTCAGAAACACTACTATAGTTTATATAAACAAGCTGCTGTGTAGCCATGGGGGGCAGCAAATCAACCACAGGATACACAGTAGATAACCAATAAACTCTGAAGAATCCCATTGTATACTACAGAGCTTATTTGTTATCTGTCGTGTATCCTGTGCCTTTTCTCCTTTTTCAGCTTTGAATGGCTGCCACAGCAGCTTGTTGTTGTTGTTATTTAAACTATTGTTTCTGAAGCCAACACACCAGTTTTAACAGTGCAGGGCAACAGTACATTTTTCATTACTTTAAAACACTTTATTTTTTGGTGTTACTGTTCCTTTACGATATTCTAAGTAAAGAAAAATGCTTAGAGAATTCAATAAATACCTGTATAGAAAGCACTGATTGTGATTGGTGCAGCCATCAGCTGATCACACGCCACCTTCCTGATGACATTTAGTGGAGCGGAGCCTGGAAATGTCCTCTCTATAAATCTCAACCAGAAGAAGTTGAAATTGGCATGGAAGCAGAACCCCACAAGTCCCACTTTTGCAGTCTGTTTAAAATCGATGGGCTCCGTTGAGCTTTTGGACAGTTTCTGCTGCACAATGTCGGCTGAGGCGAAAAGGGAGCCATAAATGGTGACGTTGGTCAGCCACGGGTGTCTCTTAGTGAACTGTATGAGAATGCGCATTTTGTATATTCAAGTATAAAAACCTTACATCTGCTAGAAATCACAACAAACGGGAACACAACATTCCACACAATGACATCCAACAATAAGAGGCAGGTGCTAAATCAACATTGGGAAACAATATACAAGACACCCTATTTCCTCCGGAGTAATACGATTAGTTTTGGCTCAGATTGTTGTGCCACTGGAATTCAAGTTGTCGACTATTCCCCAGGATTAGCCGGGCCGGATCAAGCACAAATAGCGTGAAAGAACTGGTCCTGCTCCACCGTTCCTTCTCTTCCAAAATCCGAAGATTCGCACCTACAACAGATACAGACACAAATAAGGGAATTAGGGAACATTTCTAGGTAGTTTTCAACATTATGGAACCAATAAGGGGCAGATTTATCAAGGGTCGAGTTAAAAATGGTAAAAACTGTCAAATTTGACGAGGGAGTTATTCAAATTTGATTTGAGTTTTTTTAAAAAAAATTCAAATTAATTTTTCCAGATTTACTATACTATAGCCCTTTAAGAACTTGAATTTGACTATTCGCCAACTAAATTCTGCCAAATTGTTGTTTAAGTCAAGGGAGGCTTCTAGAGATCAATTTGGAGTTGTTTGCTGACCGAGTTTTTTAAATTCGAATCAAGTTCGATTCTAATTGGATTTGAGTTTTCGGTCGATTCTAATTATCCGACTATTAAAAATTAGATTTTATTAATAAATTTAGATTGGTCAAATTTCTAGTTCGTGTGAGTTTTAAAAAAACTTGCATGAATTCGAAATTCGACACTTGATAAATGTGCCTCTAAATGCTGGCCATGAAGCACAATACTAAATTTGGAATTGTTCTGACCCACCATTCACTGTTCTGTGCTGTGCAATCCCACAAAAGACCAAAATCCAACTTTAAAATAAAAAACTGCACTAATATTCATATCAGAACTCAAAATTTCAAACCAATAGTTGTTCTGCAAATGGAAAAATTCTGTAATACATATTAAATGTGAAATATGCAACAAGTACGTGGCCAAGCGCCCTAGGCAACATGTCTGGCCTCCTTACCCCAATCGTGTGTGTGAGCATGTGCAAATGAGTGCACAGCCACGCTGAAGATAGGGGACATGCGGTATTATGGGGACAAGGGTCCAGACAAGGATGAGCAGCGAAATTCCGAATTTCGCCATGTGTGAATTTTTTCGCGAAACTGTGACGAAAATCCACCAAGGAAAAATTTGCAGAGAAAAAACGCCCATTGACTTTAATGCATTTGGACAAAAAAAGTCACCATATGAAAAAAACGCCCTTTGATTTTTAGGGCAGAGACACACGGTCAGATTCGGGGAGATTAGTCGCCCGGCGGGGCAACTAATCTCCCCAAACTGCCTTCCTGCCAGCTAAAATGTAAATCGCCAGCGGGGTGGCATTCGGATTGCTTCATTTTCCGAAGACACCCAAAGTTGCCTCATGAGGAAACTTCGGGCGACTTTGACTTTGGTAAACTAAAGTGATCCGTATGCCATCCCATCAGTCATTCACATTCTTGCCGGTGGGAAGGCATTTTCGGGGAGATTTGCCGCCCAATAGGGTTGCCACCTTTTCTGGAAAAAAATACCGGTCTTCCTATTAGGTATGCACCGAATCCACAATTTTGGATTCGGCCGAACCCCTGAATCTTTAGCGAACCGAATCCTAATTTGCATATGCAGATTAGGGCTGGGAAGTTTTGTGACAAAAAGTCACAAGATTTCCCTCCCCGCCCCTAATTTGCATATGCAAATTAGGATTTGGTTCGGCCAGGCAGAAGGATTCGGCCGAATCCGAATCCTGCTGAAAAAGAGTCCTGGCCGAATTCCGAACCGAATCCTGGATTCGGTGCATCCCTGCTTCCTATATATTTATCTTTTTCCCCTATTAATAACATTGGGATCAACTGTCATTTTTACTGGCCAGGTGGCAACCCTACCGCACGAAGAAGAGGAGATTTGTCGTTGGGCGACTTATCTCCCTGGAATCTGCACCTGTGTCACAGCCCTTACCGGGGTGGCCAACTTGCACTTACATTTGGCAGCAATTAAGTACAGGTATAGGATCCCTTATCAAAACCCGATATCCAGAAAGCTCCGAATTACGGAATGGCTGTCTCCCATAGACTCCATTTTATCCAAATAATCCAAATTTTTAAAAACAATTTCCTTTTTCTCTGTAATAATAAAACAGTAGCTAGTACTTGATCCCAACTAAGATATAATTAATCCTTATTGGAAGCAAAACCAGCCTATTGGGTTTATTTAATGTTTAAATACATTTCTAGTAGTCATAAGGCATGAAGACCCAAATTACGGAAAGATTCATTATCCGGAAAACTCCAGGTCTCCTGGATAACAGGTCCCATATCTGTACTGGGCTCCCATTGAGAGCACTGCATTCTGCTCCCAGGCAATGTGTACAGGCAACAACCCACAATTATTGGGATGCAAATTCTTTGTGAATTGGCCCTGGTGCATTTGTAACTTTATTTTTAGTATAAGAGCCTTGTGGTATCTTTATGACCAGTATGGGGTGTGTTAAGAGGGTGTTTAAAGAACCTGAAATACCCTGACAAGTATCAAACAGAGGTAAATACTTTTTACTCACCAGATACCAGAGATCTCCACTGCACTCGGGCACACAAGTTCATCTAGTACAACTGGTACTGAGTGATTACAAACAACGAAGCAATACAGTATATATAAATATCCCAGAAGTATGGAGACTAGAGAGGGCTGGGTGGAACATGTGGAGACAAGCAGAGGCTCAGCACTACACATTACAGCACACACATAATCTGCTCATTAACACATGCTGTTTATACATTGCTTGTTCATGCATTTAATAATGTGTGCCTCTTAAGCATGGACTGCGATTCAATATAGGCCCTGGCGTTTCAAATACACAGAGGCCCAAACAACCCCCCAGCAGCTTAATAAATAGCGGCTGTCTATGGCAGTGATCCCCATCCAGTGGCTCTCGAGTAAAGGTAGCCAGACACCGAGAGATCCGCTCGTTTGGCGATGTCACCAAACGAGCAGATCTCTACGCAATATGCCGACCTTGAGGTGGGTGATATCAGACTGATCCGATCGTGGGCCCTACAGCCCAACGATCGGATCATAATGATGGGTAAACGGGCGGCCGGAATGCGGTCTGCAATCCGTCGGGATTTTTATTCCTGTCCGATTGACATCTGGCCGACTTTCGGCCAGATATCAATCAGGGAAGCCCGTCGGAGGGCCCCATACATGGGCCAATAAGATCCCGACTCGATCTGTTGGCAGCTTTTATCGGCCCCTGTATGACCACCTTAACACAATGCTGCAGCAAAATAATCCTCCAAATACAATCCCAGTTTATCTGTTTAAATCTGGCTCCATGATCTTTGTCCCTGCAGCTGGAGTTGGAGACAGTAATGAGGATGTTAACGACAAAAATAAAATAAAATACAAATCTCTACACAGTCGCCGACTGCTCTACAAGGAAACAAACAAAGCTGCTCCCCCTGCTGATCATAAGTAAGATTGTTTCCCTGCAGAGCATTTAGGGACCATCTGACAATTCCTATCCACAGCAGTAAATTAAACATTTTTTAATTAAAGTATATTGGAGATAGGTTTCTTTTTCATTAAAGAAAGTAAAAATGGGATTTTATTTTTTTGCCTTTACATGCGCTTTAAGTGATATGCAGTAAGAGACACAGGAAGGAGGTCACTGCCCTGTAGAGCTTACATAAGTATAAATACAACTCCCAGTAGCATCGCTCACAACCACAGGAGGGTCACATGCTTGATGTCCTTGATCTAAATATATCTCTCAAGGATTGTATCACATTCTTAGCGCTGGTAAACCTAACAGACCTGCAGCTTTAACACAGACAGAGCAGATGGTGACCACTTTTTCAGCACCATGACAGCTGGGGTGGACAGAGATGCTGCCTTATATCCCCCACTGGATTTAAGTAATAATGTCTAGATTTTTGTTGGTCAGTTTCTGACCACCATGTAGTCAAAGAAGTTGTCAGGAGAAAGAAAGAGGCTTCTTCGATCAGTGGCGAAAAAAAAACTGTGAGGGCCCTGCTGCCGAATAAAAAAAATGGAGGGGACCAGTGCCCATTACCTGTCCCACTCTGCTGGAGGGGGAATTTTAATACTATAAGCTGACTCCACTTCCAGGCCCCCAGTATAGATAACACCACTGGCTCTGATGTTCTTCTGCTTAGGAAAGATTTGAGAGAGGTTTCTAATTTTTTCCTAATCAGAGTAGCCTCTCTCTTTCTCCTGAAAATGTCCTAATTTTAAAGGTTTACTTATCCTTTAAGTCAACTGAGGTTTCAGGTGATTGACAGTGCCCCCCCCCCCCGAAGAGGTCGGAATAGACTGAATATGTTAAAAAAAGAAGATGTTTTGGATCAATAAATTGGACACATTATGGGCCAGAGGTGTGAATGGGGAATACACACCTATTATATTTGTGTAATGGGGTTATCCCTTCTCTGTTTTTTGTCATTCTATACCCTTAAAGCATTTATTTGCACAGGTATGGGACCTGTTAACCAGAATGCTCAGAACCTGGGGTTTTCCGGATAACAGATCTTTCCCTAATTTGGATCTTCATACCTTAAAGGGGTTGTCCACCTTCCAAACATTTTTTCATTTGGTCAACAGGGCCCCCCATACATTTTTTTAACAAAATAATTGGTGGTCAGGGCCCTCCCATACTTAAAATTTTTTTTGATACCAGGGCCCCCCAGAAATGTATTTAAAAAAAAAACAAAAACATTGCCGCCAGGCCCCCCCCCTTACAAGTTAAGAAGAAACATTCTGGCCCCAGAGTATTAAAACAATACATTGGTGGCCAGGGGTTTAATAAAATATCATAAGTCACAGAGGAGTTCCATGACCATATAAAAGCACGAGGCCAAAGGTCATGGAACTCCGACGTTACGTCTAATATCCTCATATTTACCAGCAAGGGGTAATTTATTTATTATAATACACACGTTTCAGGAGTCATGTGACAAAAATGACATCACTACTCCCCGTTTATAACTGATGACATCAGAACGCACCGTTTATAAAGATATCATTTACAGGATATTCATGGCTCTTGTGTATTATATATGTATTATATATGTATATAGTTAGATATCTATACCAGTGACGATTCCAACCTGGTTCTGAGGGGTTTTTAAGAGCTTACGTTGGACCCCACATCCACAGCCACCGCTCTATCTGCCAGGAACATAGAGAGGCAGAGTGGGCGTGTCTATACTAGCAACAAGGGCGGGGCTTCTCATTCCCAGGACACCTGTTGTTCCAGCCCAGCGCATGCGGGTCGCGGGAGAAGCCCGGAGCTATTAACATGGAACCATGCGCTTTTACAGAGCGGTAGAGGTTTAAACACACACACACACACACACACACGACTTGTTAGCTATTTGTAGTAATCCCCTCTTTGATGATGTACCTTCTCCACCTACCTGAGCTCTTCGGCCTCACTACAGACCGGTCGCAACCGTGCTCAGCCCTAATGTCCCCTCGCTGCGCAGTCTTCTCTCCCGTGCCGCAATCTCCAGTCGCCGTAATGGAGCTCTGCTATTGGTTGGTTGAAACGCTTATCTCTTGCTGCGGACGCGTTCCTTTTATCTCATTGGTTCTCTCCTGAATGGGGGGCAGGCCGCGGCGGCTGAGCTATGGTCGCATAGTGACAGGCGCCGGTGACTTGTCTCCTTCTCTGTCTCCACAAGAGGCCGCGGTGGCCTGAGGGTGTAGTGCTGGTCGCTCACTCCCCCTCCTTCCCTGCCTTCTCCTCTCCCATTCCCCGCACGGAATAATAGCCCAGAGCGGGATCCGCAGCAGCAGCAGCACATTATCTCTTAGCGACTCACACCCTCTCAATTATTGATGCTATTGCGGGCAAAGTTCCTCCTACACTGTTCCGTGGCGCCGTTCTGTGCACCGAGAAGCAGCAGCAGGTAATCATTCTATTCATCTCTAGCCCTGTCCTGTTTCTGGCCCTCCTTTTGTCATTCCTTTACAGCTCTCTCACTATCAGGCCTTGGGAGTTGTAGTTCTACCCCTGGCTGCTGCTCGGGCATGCCTGCTAGGCTCTGGTGCAATTCACACGAATATATACATCCTTATAAAGGCTTCTTAGTGACGTCACAGCTTATAATTGCTGATGTCATTTGTGTACTGAAACTTGTCTACAAGAAAATATTAAAAAAGAGGTGAATATTAGAAGCACCTTGGCCTGGGGTTCCATGACCTGTGTACAAACCCTTGGCTGATCTCTTCTAGTATATATATATATATATATTATAGGGGGGGTACCATATTCCTATGTATTAAATAATGGTCTGACATGCTCTGTACCACTCTGTGGGTGAAATCAGCAGCATTCATATTTATCTGCAAGTAGCATGTGAGCCGTCGCTGCTGCTGGATTCCTTCCAAAGGCATCTGCTACAAAAATGCTGATTTATTTGTATCTGTATTCTGCCCCGGCTTCCCTAGGTTGGAAATTAGGTATAGTATATATAGGTCCCGAGCATTCTGGATAACAGGTCCCATACCAGTATCTCTCTCTCTCTCTCTATTTATCCATCTATCTATATATAACATATATCTATATCTATATATATAGATATAGATATATAGATACTGGTATGGGACCTGTTATCCAGAATGCACGGGACTTGGGGTTTTGCGGATAGCGGCTCTTTCTGTAATTTGGACCTTCATACCTTAAGTCTATTAGAAAATCAATTAAACATTAAATAAACCAAATAGCCTGGTTTTGTTTCCAATAAGGATTAATTATATCTTAGTTTGGATCAATTACAAGCTACTGTTTTATTATTACAGAGAAAAAGGAGATCACTTTAAAAAAAAATTAATTATTTGATTATAATGGAGTCTATGGGAGACAGCCATCCGGTAATTCTGAGCTTTCTGGATAACAGCTTTTTGGATAACGGATCTCACACCTGTATGTGTTTATGCACTCACTTACTGGAGAAAAAGCCTGGCTGCACACTGCAGAAAAGTCATATAGAATATCATGTAAAGCAAGGCACTCACAGGACTTAAAATATGGTGAAGAAAAGATAAAGTTTATTTATTATTCCAACGTTTTGGACAATGGTCTCAAGGAAGACCGAAACATTGGAATAATAAATAAACTTTATCTTTACTTCACCATATTTTAAGTCCTGTGAGTGCCTTGCTTTACATGATATTATATATATATAGTCCAGCAGTGAAAGGAAGCACTCACGGCATAAAGGTTTTTGGAAAGTCCTTTACTGAATCATATAAACATCTACACATTTCAGTACCTCAAGGGACCGTCATCAGGATGAGCTGAAGACGGCCCTAGTAAAGGAGCCAAAACGTTGAAATAAATCAATTTAATTTTTCTCACTTATAAAGTTACTGGAGTCCGGTTGTTGGATATTTGTAAGTAATACTATTATTAGACCAGCACCACCCAGGCAGATGCCGCAGAGATTGTTGTGAGTGCACCAGGTTGGAATATATATATATATATATATATATATATATAGGCAAAGAAGGCCCGGATGCTGTTGCAAAAATGACTGTCTGTATGAAGGACACAGAACACTCATGGGATTCTATTTATGTGCAAAATATTCTCTCTCTCTCTCTCTCTCTCTCTCTCTATATATATATATATATATATATATATATATATATATATGTAGAATTCTTTTTATATTGTGCTGTGCTACTTGTTTTATAGGTTTCTGTACTGCAGCTAGCTCTAACTGCCAGCCAGGCGTTCTTATATTTGCCAGTCATATTGAAATGCCAGGATCCAAAAGCAGGTCACAGTTACAGCAACTGCTGCTGAATGACTGACCCCCCCCCCCCGTGGGAAAATGGAAGTACCCGCAACTGTCAAAAGATATATATTTCATTCCAAACTAGGTTCATTAGTCGGTACCCCGCTCTCCAGGCCAATGTCTTTTTTTTATAGATTGATTTAATGCATACAGTATTTAAAGTTTCTTAGTAGATACTCAACTTGAAGGCAAAG